>SJYO01055746.1:1685109-1969621 GCA_006410555.1 Capra ibex
AGCAAAAGACTTACAACTCGAAATTCGGTTGAAAAAGTGAGAGGAGAAAGTGAAAGTAGTTCTCCGATAAATCAAGGAGAAGTGAAAGACGGTAGTCCCACCACAGTAGACGTATAGACTCCAATAACTATAAAGAGGGCCTTTAGAACTAAGGTCGAACACAAAGAAGGTCAGGTCGCAAAGAGTACTACATGAGACGTATATTCAATTTATTCGTCCCACTGTTGTATGTCGGAACTGCATGAGGAAAAGGATAAACCTTGGTCAGACAACAAGGGACAGGTCAAGATTGACAACGAAGGACTCGACGTATGTCCAAAGAGTTCTCCGTCCAGTCCACCAGACCATAAGGGTAGTGAAGTACCGTTTATCTACCCCTTTGTTACTTTTGGTATTGTCTGAGATAAAAGAACTCGAGGTTTTAGTGACGTCTACCACTGACGTCGGTACTTTAATTTTCTGTGAACGAGGAACCTTCTTTTCGATACTTTTTAGATCTGTCGTATAATTTTTCGTCTCTGTAATGAAACGGTTGTTTCCAATTAGATCAGTTTTGAAACCAAAAAGATCATCAGTATATACTTACACTCTCAACCTGGTATTTCTTTCGACTCGTGGCTTCTTAACTATGAAAACTTGACACCACGATCTCTTCTGAGAATCAGGGAACCTGATGTTCCTCTAGTTTGGTCAGTTAGGAGCTCCTTTAGTCAGGACTTATAAGTAGTCTTCCTGACTACGACTTCTACTTTGAGGTTATGAAACTGGTGGACTACGCTTTTTGACTGAGTAACCTTTTCTGGGACTACGACCCTTTCCAACTTCCATCCTCCTCTTCCCCTACTGTCTCCTACTCTACCAACCTACCGTAGTGGTTGAGTTACCTACACTCAAACTCATTCGAGGTCCTCGACCACTACCTGTCCCTTTGGACCTTACGGTGTCAGGTACCCCAGTTTTTCTCAACCTGTACGGACTTGTTGACTAGACTGACTGACTGATACGAAATCATTCTTAGTCGTATTTACACGGACATAAGTTCCTTTTTCATCGCATGACATCTTAACCGAATCTTATCAATACATTATTCGTAAATACAATAAACATTGTCTCTAAGTATAGTCGATTTAACGTTTATCCTCTCCGACATTTATTTCTAAAGCACAATATTATTTTACCAACTAAATTTTAAGTCTATAGGGACAACATCTACTTTAAATTCATAAAACCTAGATACCACTTAATTTATGACAGGAGGGTTTTAAGAACTTATGGACCTTGGACTCTTATACTTAAACAAACTTTTCTCCAAGTAACGTCTACACTAGTTCATTCTTGTATGACCCAATCCCTTCTGGAGACTCAGGTTAATGAATACGGAAATAAGAATATTTCTCCTTTCGTGTATCTCTCTGTGTGTATCTATTCTTTCGATACACGGTACTATCTTCTTCCGTTGATTTTCGGTTCCTTTTGGTTCCTAGCCCTCCCCGGTGGTTCTCGATCCTTCTTCGTTCCTTCCTAAGTACGAAAGGGTCTCAGAAGTCTCCCTTGTGTCGAGACGGTCATGAAACCAAAGGTTGAATGTCTGAGGTCTTGGTACTCTCCTTAGAAGATAACAAAATTTGGTGGATCAAACATCAGTAAACATTACTGTCGGGATCCTTTGTTTACGTCCTAGATCACATAGATAAAAGTATTGGTGGTTATATAAGATCATAATACGATCGACGTAACTGATAAAGTACGATGTAAAATCTTTTTCAAAATAGTCTCATATCGACTAAATGTTGCAACACAATCAAAGTCCACCTGTCGTTACACTTAGTCAAAATACATATGTATATAGGAAATGAAAAAAATGTAAGAAAAGGGTGTATCCGGTAATGTCTCGTGACTCATCAAAGGACACGAGATGTCATTCGGGGACACACACAAATCAGAGAGTACAGACTGAGAAACACTGGGGTACCTGACATCGGGTGGTCCAAGGAGACAAGTACCCCTAAACGGTCCGTTCTTATGACCTCACCCAACGGTACGGGAGGAAGTCCTCTAGAAGGGTTGGGTCCCTAGCTTGGGTCCAGAGGGTGTAACGTCCGCTTAAGAGATGACAGACTCGGTGGTCCCTTCGTGTCATTCAGGAATCATCAGTAGATAAAAAATATAACATCACACATATAACCTCTTCCGTTACCGTGGGGTGAGGTCATGAGAACGGACCTTTTAGGGTACCTGTCTCCCCGGACCACCCAAAGTCAGGTACCCCAGAGACTCCCAGCCCGTAATGACTCGCTCAAGTGAAAGTGAAAAGTGAAAGTACGTAACCTCTTCCTTTACCGTTGGGTGAGGTCACAAGAACGAACCTCTTACGGTCCCGGTCCCCTCGGACCACCCGACGACAGATACCCCAGCGTGTCTCAGTCTGTGCTGACTTCACTGAATCGTCGTCGTCACACATTTAACAGTTAGGGTTAGAGGGGTTAAATGGGGAGGAGGGGAATAGGGGACCATTGGTATTCAAACCAAAGAGGTAGAGACTGCGATGAAGACAAAAACATTTATTGAAGTAAACATGGGAGTAAAAAAAATTTCTGAGGCGTATATTCGTTATACAGTAAACAGAAAGACTCAGACTGAATGAAGAAAGCCATACTGATAGAGATCCAGGTAGGTACAGCGACATTTATCGCAATAAAACAAGAAAAACACCGACTCATTATAAGATGACTATTTACACGATATAGAACAAATAGGTAAGTAGACAACTACCTCTGAATGTAACGAAGGTACAAGACCGATACCATTTATCACGACGTTACTTCTAACCCCACGTATGTACGAGTCAGTACAGACTGAGAAACGTTGGGGTATCTGGCAACGGGTGGTCCAAGGAAACAGGTACCCTAATAGGTCCGTTCTTATGACCTCATCCAACGGTAAAGGAGGAGGTCCCCTAAAAGGACTGGGTCCCTAGCTTGGACGTAGGGGACGTAACCGTCCTTATGACATGGTGACTCGGTGGACCCTTCGTGGTTCGCGACTCCATGTATATACAAAAACGTAATGTCAAAAGAAGTCCATAAACGGGTTCTCTTCATAACGACCCATTATACCATCAAGATAAAAATCAAAAAATTCCTTAGAGTTATGACAAGAGGTACCACCGTCATGGTTAAATGTAAGATCGGTTGTCACATAAAAAGAGGTATGGGAGAGATCGTAAATAATAAACAACTGAAAGACTACCACCGGTAAAACTGGTCACACTCCACTATGGAGTGACATCAAAACTATACGTAGAGAGGTTATTAATCACTACAACTCGTAGAAACATACACAACCGGTAGACAGTTATCTGTAAATCTTATTACAGATAAATCTAGAAGGGGGGTAAAAAAAAATCTATAGAAACAAAAAAAGAATATAACCCGACGTACCCGTTAGAAAACAGTGAAAAATTTGGAGAGTAATATCTTTATCTCTGATTCTTGTCAAACAAGACACTATTAATACTGTTGGTCACAAATAAGTGAGTTGTTTGTTGACTCGTAATGTCGTCGTGCCTATTAAAACGGGTTTTCGTTGTCTTTGAGGGTGGCTTTCACTAACTTTGGAATTCCTATAAATTAATGGACCTTTCTGTTCGTCAGGTGACTTTCCACCAAAGTTCCAGTCAAACGTTTGTGTCACTCGAAAAGGTTCTGTTTCTTAGAAGAACAAGACGGTAGAGTCGTATGACTGAAACCCTAAGACCAAACAAAAAGTGTCATCCTATTGAAGACTTCGAGGTTTATAGTATAGGAACGTATAGTTCTTTCTGATAAAATTATCGGAGGATCGTCTGAAGGAGACTGAACACTAATAGGTTCCGAACCAGTACTATTTCCCTGTATCCCGATTGTCATTCGTTGACGATGACGATGACGATTCAGTGAAGTCAGTACAGGCTGAGACACACTGGGGTATCTGCCGTCGGGTGGTCCGAGGGGTCAGGGACCCTAAGAGGTCCGTTCTCGTGACCTCACCCCACTGTAGCGGAAGAGGCTTGTCATTCGTTCTAGTTAGTGATCAACAGGGACCACCGACCATTGTGACGAAGGTTATTTTCGATCCTAAGACACTCGTTGTTCCTCCTCATCTTGGTGATCCCTTTCTGTATACATAAATTAAAATGTGTCGTTTTGGTCTAAAGAGAGGTTTTAACCACGAGGTAGATCTGATGATGGTTGTTACGTTCTCGTAAGGATACGGGGTGAACCGTAAAGGGGTAAAGAGAGAGAGAGAGGAAAATAGGGGGTAAGATTATCCCCATTTTGTCTAACAAAATTATACATAAACGTGAAGAGATTCATGATTACGAAACCTTGTACACAAGTATACGAACAATTGGTAAATCTCAAAGAGAAAACATTTAGTGTACAAGTATAAGAAGTGGGTAAAATGTGAACACAAAAGATTGAAAAGGAACAAACAAACGTCCGTGAGGGTGTTTCTTTCCTATGAAATAGGAAATGACCGAAATCTGTAACGTCTATATAAGATGGGGAGGACAGTAACCAGAAAGTTGAACCAGGTACAACAGGAAGTAACTTGACTTTAGAATTAAATTACTCTAATTTCATATATTCGGAGTGTCTCAATGACAGTCGAAATTTACACTGTTACATGTATTGTGAGAACCGATATGACGGTCCATGTTCAATTCTTGAAGGACTTATTTAGAGTCGATAATAACGAGGATAACAACAGTAAGTAAATTGGGATTAAAAAAGGGTCCTCTTAGTGTCAACAGAAAACGACTGTATTGTGGGATGTACATAAAGATAACGTCGTTAACAAAATAACAGAGATTACTACTCTACTAACGTGAGGAGTTACGGTTCCTTGTACGGAAGAAGTAGAACATAAGGGTACTAGATCCTGTATTATTCATTTTTCACTAGTTACTTACATAAAACCTATTTGTACATTTATTTACTCCAAAGTTTATTTAAATTTGTTATTTCTCATAGTCGACTCCTTTTCTCATTGACTTCTTTAGTACCCTTTCAAAATATAATTTTTATATTTTATCCTCTTTTATAAACTTTTGCTATGTACACAATTCCTGACAATCGGTTTTATATCTTTCTTTTATTCTTTTACTTATGGTCTCAAATTTTACCCGTTTTCTGGATTTGTCTGTGGAGTGATCTTTTCTATGTGTCCACCTTTTATTCTTATACTCTTCTACGAGGTGTAGTATCCAATAGTCTTTTTACTTTTAATTTTGTTGTTACTCTACGGTTATATGTGGATAAGTCAAGTCAAGTCAAGTTAGTGAGTCAGCACAGGTTGAGAATGCTGGGGTACTTAGTGTCGTGTGGTCCGGAGGGACAGGTAGTGGTTGAGGGTCTCAAGTGAGTCTAAGTGCAGGTAACTCAACCACTACGGTAGGTCGGTAGAGTAGGAGACTGCAGGGGAAGAGGAGGACGGGTGTTAGGGAGGGTCGTAGTCTCAGAAAAGGTTACTCAGTTGAGAAGCGTACTCCACCGGTTGCATGACCTCAAAGTCGAAATTGTAGTAAGGAAGGTTTCTTGTGGGTCCTGACTAGAGGAAGTCTCACCTGACCAACCTAGAGGAACGTCAGGTTCCCTGGGAGTTCTCAGAAAAGGTTGTGGTGTCAAGTTTTCGTAGTTAAGAAGCCGCGAGACGGAAGAAGTGTCAGGTTGAGAGTGTAGGTATGTACTGATGACCTTTTTGGTATCGGAACTGATCTGCCTGGAATCAGTCGTTTCATTACAGAGACGAAAACTTATACAGTAGATCCAACTACTATTGAAAAGAAGGTTCCTCATTCACAGAAAATTAAAGTACCGACGTCAGTGGTAGACGTACCGGTTTTAGGGTTTTGATTGTTACGGTTTACGATCGTTCCAACACCTCGTTGTCCTTTAGAGTGTATGACGACCACCCTTACGTTTCTGTTAATGAAACCTTCGTCAAACTGTCAAAGAATGTTTTAAATTACGTAAAAGGTGTGTCGAGTCGTCGACACGAGGGATCATAAAATAAATAGGTTTACTCGACTTCCGAATACAGGTATCGTTTAGGACATACACTTACAAATACTACCGAAATAAGTATTAACGACTTTGAACCTTTGTTGGTTCTATAGGAAGTCATCCACTTACCTATTTATTTAACACCATGTAGGTGTGTCACCTCATAGTAAGTCACGACTTTTATAAGTTATTTAATCGATAGTTCGGTACTCTTCTGTACTTTCTTAGAATTTACATATAATGATTTACTTTTCGTTTAAAAATTTGTGACGTATGTTAGTTATATATGAAGTTTGATATGTTGTAAGATTTTTCCGTTTTGGTGTCTCTGAAAATTCTCTAATCATTAACGGTCGTTGACCCCCTCCCTCCCTACTTAGCCGTCTCATGTTTCTTGAAAATCCCGTCACTCTGTTATCAAAGTGATCACCAAAATGGATGAAAGAAGTTAAAGTTAGACTTAAACCGTTATTCCTCAAGTACTAAACTCGGTGACAGTCGAGGGTCAGAACAAAAACGACTGACATGTCTCAAAGAGGTAGAAACCGACGTTTCTTATATTAGTTAGACTAAAACCATAACTGGTAGACCACTACAGGTGTACATCTCAGAACACAACAACCTTCTCCCACAAACGCTACTGGTCACGAAAGAGAACCGTTTTGAGACGATCGGAAACTGGACGAAGTAAGACATAAGGTTCGGGTTTAAAAGGACAATGAGGTCCATAAAGAACTGAAGGATGAAAACCTAAGGTCAAGGGATATCACTTTTCCTGTAGAAAAAACCCATAATCAAGATCTTCTAGAACCTCCAGAAGTATCTTGGTAAGTTGAAGTCGAAGAAGTCGTAATGACCAACCCCGTATCTAAATCTAATGACACTATAACTTACCAAACGGAACCTTTACTTGTCTCTAGTAAGACAGTAAAAACTCTAACGTAGGTTCTTGACGTAAAGTCTGAGAAAACAACTGATACTACCGATGAGGTAAAGAAGGTTCCCTAAGAACGGGTACCATCATCTACATTACCAGTAGACTCAATTTAAGTGGGTAAGGTCAGGTAAAATCAAACGACTAAGGATTTTACAACTGTAAGTGTGAACGGTAGAGGACAAACTGGAGAAGGTTAAACGGAACTAAGTACCTGGATTGTAAGGTCCAAGGATACGATATAACGAGAAATGTCGTAACCTGAAACGAAGATAGTGGTCAGTGTAGGTGTTGTCCCACAACAAAAACGAAACCGAGACGGAGAAGTAAGAAAGACCTCAATAAAGAGGTGATTAGAGGTTATCGTATAACCGGGGATGGTTGGGCCCCTCACGTAGAAAGTCGCAGGATAGAGAAACGGAAAAGTATGACAAAAACGGAAAAGTACGACAAGATATACTATGATGTAACATTTTTTTTTTTTTTTGTGTACAGTATTAAGTAAACAGGTTTGGGTATCTTACATATTATGGTTATTACTTGGGATTACATTTAATACCCGAAACACACAATTATATCAATGTAGTTAATATCGGTTACATGGTGACACTATACAGTCATCACCTCTTCGTCCATATGTACCTCGTCCCTTCCCCTGTCTTTTATATTCCCTTGAAATGAAGGTGAGTTAAAACGATACTTGGACTTTGAAAATCTTCTTTATTTAGGATAAGTTTTTTTTCTATTTTGTGTAGTTACTTTTGATGTCTGATCCAATAAGAATGTTTTGTTTTTACTGTTAACCACTTCTGGGTTTAAGTCACTTAATTAGATTTTCCTTCATTCAACCCCCGATTCTAAGACTTGAGGGTTAAGTCCCCTGGGTCTCTGACTAGGGACTCGGTCCTTGATCTAAGGTACACGGAGTTGATTCTCAAACGTACGACGTTGATTTTTAGGGTGTACGACGTTGATTTTCTGGGAGGTACGGTTTTGTTTCCTTCTAGGACACACGATATTGATTCTGAGTCGTGTCGATTTATCTATTTATTTTAATTATAATGTAATTACTTAATTTTTAATTTTTATTAGGATATTAATTTACTTAAAATTTTTTATTTTCTTTCACCGTACCATACAGTTTCTTTCGTTTTACTCAGACAATCATGTTTTTTCACCCCTGTAATATTTTACTATTAAGATACACACTATATATTAAAATAAAAATAATTCATAGTAAAATTAATGGTATCATCACAGTCAGCGAGTCAACACAGGTTGAGAAACACTGGAGTGTCTAACATCGGACGGTCCTAGGAGAGACAGGTACATTAAGAGGTCCGTTCTTATGACCTCACCCAATGGTAAGGGAAGAGGTCTCCTAGAAGGACTGAGCCCCTAACTTGGACCCAGAGGACGTAACGTCCGTCTAAGAAATGACAGACTCGACGTCCCAACTGGATCTAACAAAATTGATGATTGTCTATAAAAATTGGTGTAGTCGATTGTGTATCGTTCTACCTATCTAAACTTGACGTTTATTCGTTTCGGTAACATACCCCGTCAGTCGGTTCCCTCTTCCTTTTTTCACTTCCCCGTACTTATTAGATATTTATATCTAATGGGTCTGGAACTCTGTTAAGACTCTTTAAGGAACTCTGAATCTTTTATAAAGTGGTTGGATTTCTAATGGAAGTCAATACTCGGACTTAAGTGAGTTTACAGTGACGTAGAGACGGTCCATGAGTCATAAAATATATCGAAGGAACTTACATGTACCTACTCGTTTGCCAGTAGCAAATATGAGTTCCTTTAATCCCCCAAATTAAACTTAGACTATTTAAATTCTATCTATAGTTTTCTTTAAGTGATAGGATTACAAAAAATTCTTCCAACATTTGATGGAGGAGTCCTCTAAAAACTCTTAAAACAGTTCTGACATAGGAATATTACCAAAACTGTCATTCGAAGATATGGATAGTTTTTAATATACTAAGATATACATGTGGAATTTGAAGGACAAACACGTCAATTAAAGAAATAACAGATTCTTCGTATGTATTTTATACCTCAGGAAAGGTTCCAGGGGTTCTGGTCGTCACTAGTCAGAATTGATCTATATGAAAAGCGTTACCGGATAAACAACTTAAAGAATACAACTTAGATTAATAGAATTTATCTTGGTGGTATTTTATGATGACTACCTACAAGTTCGACCAAAGTCTCTTCCGTCTCCTTGGGCTCTAGTTCTACGGTTGTAGGTGACCTAGTAGTTTTTTCGTTCTCAAGGTCCTTTCGTAGATAAAGACGAAATAACTGATACGGTTTCGGAAACTGACACACCTAGGGTTATTTGACACCTTTTAAGACTTTCTCTACCCTTATGGTCTGGTGAACTGGACGGAGAACTCTTTGGATATACGTCCAGTCCTTCGTTGTCAATCTTGACCTGTACCTTGTTGTTTGACCAAGGTTTATCCTTTTCCTCATGCAGTCCCGACATATAACAGTGGGACGAATAAATTGAAGATACGTCTCATGTAGTACTCTTTACGACCTGACCTTCTTTGTGTTCGACCTTAGTTCTAAAGGCCCTCTTTATAGTTATTGGAGTCTATACGTCTACTGTGGTGGGACTACCGTCTTTCACTTCTCCTTGATTTTTCGGAGAACTACTTTCACTTTCTCCTCTCACTTTTTCAACCGAATTTCGAGTTGTAAGTCTTTTGCTTCTAGTACCGTAGACCAGGGTAGTGAAGTACCGTTTATCTACCCCTTTGTCACCTTTGTCACAGTCTGAAATAAAACCCCCCGAGGTTTTAGTGACGTCTACCATTAACATCGGTACTTAAATTTTCTACGAATGAGGAACCTTCCTTTCGATACTGGTTGGATCTATCGTATAAGTTTTCGTCTCTGTTATGAAACGGTTGTTTCCAGGTAGATCAGTTCCGATACCAAAAAGGTCATCAGTACATACCTACACTCTCAACCTGACACTTCTTTCGACTAGTGGCTTCTTAACTACAAAAACTTGACACCACAACCTCTTCTGAGAACTCTTAGGGAACCTGACGTTCCTCTAGGTTGGTCAGGTAAGATTTCCTCTAGTGAGGACCCAAAAATAACCTTCCTGACTACGATTTCGACTTTGAGGTTATGAAACCGGTAGAGTACGCTTCTCAACTGAGTAACCTTTTCTGGGACTACGACCCTCTCTAACCCCCGTCCTCCTCTTCCCCTGCTGTCCCCTACTCTACCGACCTACCGTAGTGGTTGAACTACCTGTACTCAAACTCACTTGAGGCCCTCAACCACTACCTGTGTCTCCGGACCGCACGACACTAAGTACCCCAGTGTTTCTCAGCCTGTGCTGACTCGCTGACTTAACTTGACTTGACCTTGGACTTGCACCCGAAGGGACCATCGAGTCTACCATTTCCTAGACAGACGTTTCGTCCTCTGGGTCCAAACTAGGGACCTACCCCTTCTAGGGGACCTCTTCCCATATCGATGGGTGAGGTCATAAGGACGAACCTCTTAATGTACCTGTCTCCTCGGACCTCCCGATGTCAAGTACCCCAACGTCTCTCAGTCTGTGCTGACTCGTTGTTTGTGAAAGTGAAAAGTGAAGTTTCGACTTGTATCTTGGAGATCTCCGGTGGAAAACCGGAGAACTGAGACAATACTGGATTAGCAATTTTCATGTCGGGAACCTCAGTCAGGACCAGAGTTGATCAATAATGATGGATACAGAGAAACCGGTTCAATATATCAAGAAGATTCGAACCCATAAAAGTATATAATTTACCTCGATTATTATTATTACGGATCAAATACTCTACCGAAGGAAACATCGAACCAGTCATTTCTTAGGTGGACGTTAAGTCCTCTGGACCCAAACTAAGGACCCAACCCTTCTAGGGGACCTCTTCCTTTACCATTGGGTGAAGTCATAAGAACGGACCCCTTCGGGTACCTGTCTCCTGAGACCACCTTTCACAACCTTTGTTCACCCGTTGATTTGGTGGTGGTGGCGAAATACTCTCTAACGTATATACCTGTACGATTTCGGGGATCGACTCACAGACTATATGTTGTTCATGAGTCAGTTATCAATGGTTGTAAAGGAAAAGGGATAGGAAATATCAGTTGGGGTTAGGGACAGAGATCGTTCAATAAATCAAAAAAGAAACGGACGGGGTTAATCTGTTTTAACACCCAGATTCCTCAGTTTTTAATAAGACCATTAAAGTAAATATTGACATGAAGTCAATTCACATGAAGATGACGGAAGGACTCAAAATGAATTAATTATTTCGACTAAGAAAAGTTACAAGAACAATAAAAAATACTGAAGTACCTTCACTTCACTCGAGCGAGTCAACACAGGCTGAGAAACGCTGGGGTACCTGATATCGGGTGGTCCGAGAAGGTAGGTACCCTAAGAGGTCCGTTCTTATGACCTCATCCAACGGTAAAGGAAGAGATCCCCTTGAAGGACTAGGTCCCTAGTTTGGGCCCAGAGGGCGTAACGTCCGTCTGCGAAATTGGAGACTCGGTGGTCCCTTCGGGAATGTTTTAAGTTTAATCATGAAGATTATAAAGATAGGAACTCTTGTCATTTTATTTATCTCAATTAAATACGAAGTGAAACGGTCTGTGGAGAGACATCACCGTATAAAATCGTTTTTTCACTTTAAAAGTGTATTTAATCCATAAAGTGTCTTAAATTTTAAAATAGACAGACAAGACTACTTTGTCAACGTTTTCTTAGGTGGACAACACGTCCTCTACCCCTAAGTCAGGGACCTAACCCTTCTAGGGATCTCTTCATTTACAGTTGGGTAAGGTCATAAGATCGGACCTCTTAGGGTTCCTGTCTCCTCAGACCGTCCGATGTCAGACATTCTAGTGTTTCTCAACCTGTACTGACTGGTGACTTGTGCACACACAAGACTACTTTTTCGGGTTAGAAAGGGACACGGTTATTCTCTATTTAACAAAACTTATGTCTACATAGGTAGTATATATCAATAATACAGTTATTGAAAGATATTGATGTAAAATAACAAAGTTTCTTATGTTTTATTCTTAACCAAATTCCGTAGTAATGGACATCTCTAGAGTCTTACTTAAACTAGTTTTATTTTACGAAAAAACGAGGAAAACAAACCTGGTGTTTTACTTATACTTACGAAACAAATGTAAAGTAAAGAAAAGTGTCAACCTTGAAAAATAGTGAACTTTATATGCAACTAAAAGTGTATTCATTTTGTTTAACGTTACGGGGTACATCGAGAGAGAACAAAAGAAGTAGGGAAGGAATTTCCCCCAAATATTAATAAATGAAGTTTTTTTTTTTTTCAGTCATTTCGGTAAAATTCGGTTCGAGGTTCTAAGTTTTAATTGAAATCTGTAATAATCTCTTTTAACAGATTTTGACTAGAACCTCTAGAATCACTTTTGTGTTAAGTTCGTTCTCTTCAGTAAAAGACTGATGGATGGTACACGGTTCGTAGTGTCGTTCGGGGTGTCTATAATTATTTTACAACTTATTGTAGCAAGAATCAATGTTTCCCGAGTAAAACGTCTTTCTCTCCGTCTCTCGTCGGTGAATTTATTAATTATCACATTGTCACAAGATCTTGATATTACTTTCATATAATTACAAGATCAATATCTTTTTAACAATTAAAGCAAATTGAAGAGATTAAGATCCAAAAGATAAACATATTACCTCTGATCGTAATCGAGATAGAGTATCCAGTAATTTTTCTATTTTACCCTATGAGACTTCTTATCACTGAACGTACACCATTCATGAGTTTTTCGAATCGACGACAGTAATAAACATGACAACGACATTAACAATTCTTCTCAGGGTTTCCCAAAATGACTCGTCCGTTATAATTTTGACCCACAAGTCTCTCCCTACCTCTTACTGATTCTGAAACGGGTAAACGTTTCGCGTTCCTCGTAACTCCGTCTCTATTCCTGTACTCCGTTCTCTGTTCAACCCCTTCTCGTACGACAATTCAAAACACCTTCCTGTTCATTGGGTTCATTTACCTTGTACCCTCGTACCCAGACTCACTATTCTTTACCCCGACCTGGCACCTCTTGGAACCCGAGTTACGGTTCACGACTTGAAGTAGGACCCCTATCATGTGTTGGCAATTTATAAAAATTCATCGTCTCATTATGTTAGTTTTAATAAAAAACCTTCTATCGTCATTTCTATAATCTCTATCAATCCTTAGATACTATTATCAAATATACTCCTTTCACATTATCGATTGTCTACCACGAATATTACAACCATACGATTAGCAAGCGGATTTATACACATGACAATATTGTTCCGTCTACAATAATAACAGAGGTAAACTGTCTACAATTTGAATCCATATGTCAACAATTTATTAAACTAATTTCAAAGGTATCCATCACAGACAACTTCTATTCTAAGTTTTGGTTATATAGAATGAGGCCTCGGACGTATAAATTGGTGACGGGTAACAAAGAGTCAATTATTCTTTTTCGTCATTACCTTTCCTTATAACATAAGTTCCCCCTAAAAATTTAATCTTAGTTACCTTAAACTACTGACTGAAAAGTAAGTTATTTTTAACTAACTTAAAGATGGTGTACCGTTCGTGGCCGTCGATTTCGTTCCTTTTTTTTTTTTTTTTTTGTGGTCCGACCGTGGACAAGAGTCCTTCGTATAAACGGTGACGTTCTTGTTTGTCAAACACCAAATATAATTCTTGTTTTTTTTTTTCTTTTTATCTTATTATCCATTATCTTTTATTATGTTCCCCTAGATGAAATCAAGTTAGTGGACACTGAGACTCTCCGTCGGAAATTTGACTCTATACTTCTTAGGATATACTAACACACACACACACACACGAATCAGCGAGTCAGTACAGGTTGAGAAACACTGAGAAACCTGACATCGAACGGTCCTAGGAGACAAGTACCCTAAAAAAGTCCCTTCTTAAGACCTCACACAACCATAAAGGAGGACGTCCTCTAGAAGGGTTGGGTCCCTAGTTTTGGAACAGAGGACCCGGAGGACGTAACGACCACGTAAGAAATGGGAGATTCGGTAGCCTATCTCTTATTACTAAGTAATAAAGTCAAGGACAATGACAAAACACAAAAGTCACTCTTTTTATGTCATTAGACCATCCTTTCAAAGTCCTTCATCAAATTTGATCTTAAACTTTATCTCATATGAAAGGCATCTACTTAACCCCTAATCCCTCACCCCCGTATCCTCCCTAAGGTTTAGGGTTTTCCTGTGTTTCTTTTAACGTCTGCAGGTTTTCGTTTTTTCAAGATGTCTCTACCATTAACCTAACTAATTCACCCCGACTGATTCCCAAGAAAATACTGTCAGTCATTATCATTTCGATCTTTCGACTAAGGACTATCTTACACCCCCCTCAAATTTACGTTCTAAGTTGTACAATCTTAAAGGAGGACATCCACTACTTCTTCAGGACTTCTGATCCTTCCTTCCTTCCTTCCCTGTCTCACTCTTATGGTAATTAGACTCTTACGACAAGTCGTCTGACGTCAGTCGTTCAAATATACTTCGGGAAAGGGTCTGTCCGTCTCCATTCTACTCCTGATGCGAGATCCTTCACCTGAGGAGGAGTTGTTAGTTCTGTCGTACGTCCCGACCTCGTTCTTTAAGTCTATGGAACTTTCTGTGATCTTTGTCGGTCTGATCTTGTAGGTTCTACATGAGTAGGTAGATTTTACGTTATACTTTATATTCTCGGTTCTACATTTCAGTTTTGTTCCATTCTCATTGACTCTCTAAGTGTCGTCCATCTGTACCGTCCCAATGGGCACCGATTTCTTTACGGGTGCAGTCTCTTGTATTCGTCAGTGTCGGGTCTCCGCTCTACGTTTTACCCCTACCGCAACATTTCCATTCTCTATAAAGTTTTATTCTGATGTAGTCTAAACAGTTGATAATCTACGGTTTTCTCCCTCTTAAAACTTGTACCACTTACGTTTTTACTACTACGGTGATGATCTTTACCCCTTTGTTCGTTTCAGATGAAAGTTTTCCACTGTCCTTCTACTTCTTAAACCAAAATATGTACACTAAAACTCCACTACGATCCAGGTTCATCTTTACAGAAGTTCCAGCATCTCTACACTCTCACCTCCAGTCCTAATATCCATCCGTGACAAACATATCGATCTTGTTTTACTTCCACAACTTTATGTACTTCAAAGTTTCTCTGTCTTCAATTCTTCACTCTTTTTAGTTCTCGGTTTTGGTCTTGGAGAGACTCTGTTCTCGTCTTTCCCTCTTTTTCCTTTTTAAACTTCTCCAGTCAACTCAGTGAGTCAGCATAGACTGAGAAACACTGGGGGTACCTGACATCGTGTGGTCCGGAAGGACAGGTAGTGGTTGAGGGTCTAGAATGAGTTTGAGTACAGGTAACTCAACCACTACGGTAGGTCGGTAGAGTAGAAGACAACAGGGGAAGAGAAGGGTGGTAGTCAGAAAGGGTCGCAGGTCCACAAAAGTTTACTCAGCCAAGAAGTATAGTTCACCGGTTCCATAACCTCGAAGTCGGGTCGTAGTCAGGAAGGTTACTTATAAGTCCTGACTAAAGGAAATCCTAACTGACCAAATTTGAGGAACGTCAGGTCCCCTGAGAGTTCGTAGAAGAGGTCGTGGTGTCAAGTTTTCGTAGTTAAGAAACCGTAAGTCGAAAGAAATATCAGGTTGAGAGTGTAGGTATGTACGGATGACCTTTTCGGTATCGAAACTGATCTGTAATGAAACAGTCATTACAGAGACGAAAAGTTATACGACAGATCCAAACAGTATCGAAAAGAAGGTTCCTCGTTCGTAGAAAATTAAAGTGCCGATGTCAGTGGTAAACGTCACTAAAACCTCGGGTTCTTTTATTTCAGACAGTGACAAAGGTAACAAAGGAAAAGGTAAACGACACTTGATTACCCTGACCTGAAGTACTAGAAGTAAAAAAATTACGACTCAAAATTCGGTCGAAAAAGTGAGAAGAGAAAGTGAAAGTAGTTCTCTCAGAAATCAAGGAGAAGTGAAAGACGGTATTTCCACTACAGTAGACGTATAGACTCCAATAACTATAAAGAGGACCGTTAGAATTAAGTTCGAACACGAAGTAGGTTGGGCTGTAAAGTGGACTATAAGAGACGTATATTCAATTTATTCGTTCCACTGTTATATGTTATATAACTTCTTCATGTGCTTTTAATTTTAACCGATTACAGTGTCTTGGGTCTCTCCTGATATACCTACCCATACCCGTGATCCACTCTCATCTACGATCACCGAAGTCCAAGAACAGTCAAACAGAGGACGGGAGAGGTACAGGAGGAGACGGGTGAGTGGTAGTGAAGGAGTGTATTCATTGGGAGATGTACCAGTCCCGTAGGAAACGGAGGTCTCCTATCGTCCTTACCTCTTATTTTATAGTTGTGAATCTAAAACTTAAAGTCTCATCCGGGAACTTTGATCATCTAAAAACAAAATTTTTCGACTCGAAGTCTTTTTAACTTCGACTTCTGAAGAACCCGAACGAACTACCAAAGCACCATTTCTTAGGCGAACGTTACGTCCTCTGTACCGAAGCTAGAGACCCAGTTCTTCTAGGGGACCTCTTTCTTTACCTTTGGACGAGGTCATTAGAACCCACTCTTTATGGTACCTGTCTCCTCGGACCGTCCGATGTTAGGTACTCCAATGTTTCTCAGTCTGTGTTGACTCGTCGATCTGTTTTCAAGAAGACATTTTCTCGGTTTCATTGTGGAGAACGGTGGGAGACTCTTCTTCTCCAAGTTCTCGCTTTCCTCTTTTAAATCTGAGACCGTTCAGGAGTGCTCCCCGTAAAAAGGACGGGTAGGTTCTCAGTCATAATCCCCTCCCTACCATCTATTGTCCGAGTGGTATCCTCGGAGCTCCCCTAGACATCTACTCTGAACCCAAACGAAGTGTGGTCTCGAGACGTTCACTTCGTCCTTCGTACGGTTTCTTCACGGAACCCGGTGTTGTACGACTTCGGTGACCCTGTCTCTTCGGGTCACTGTCAATACCCACCGAGTACCGGGATCCCTTCCCATCTCTGTGGGAAAGGAACGAAGTCTCCTATTTTATATGTTTCCTTTGTCGGTTCCCTGGTTTCCCACATTCCAAGAATTTTTTCTAATGTAGAGGTCCGAAGTCCTACGTGACACGGTTGTCCTTGGGTCTCCGTCTGGACCATATACAGTTGTACTCGTTACTGGTCGGTGGAATGCCCTGAGTCTCGTCTTATGAGACGAATAAGTTACGGTATGACGACATGTACTGGGGAGGTTGTGGACGAGGGAGAGAGAGGGGGTCTTTACTCTACGGTAGGATCCTCTTCCTCCCTTTCGCGGGACTTGACCTGATGTGAATTCGGATTTAATGACTCTTTAATGGCACAAATGGAGTTCAATATTCCATTGAAGTCAAGTCAAGTCAGTGAGTCAGCACAGGTTGAGACGCTGGGGTACTTAACGTCGTGTGGTCCGGAGGGACAGGTAGTGGTAGAGGGTCTCAAGTGAGTCTGAGTGCAGGTAGTTCAGGTACTACGGTAGGTCGGTAGAGTAGGAGACAGCAGGGGAAGAGGAGGACGGGGGTTAGGGAGGTTCGTAGTCTTAGAAAAGGTTACTCAGTTGAGAAGCGTACTCAACCGGTTTCATGACCTCGAAGTCGAAATCGTAGTAAGGAAGTTTTCTTTAGGGTCCCAACTAGAGGAAGTCTTTCCTGACCAACCCAGAGGAACGTCAGGTTCCCTGAGAGTTCTCAGAAGAGGTTGTGGTGTCAAGTTTTCGTAGTTAAGAAGTCGCGAGTCGGAAGAAGTGTCAGGTTGAGAGTGTAGGTATGTACTGATGACCTTTTTGGTATCGGAACTGATCTGTCTGGAATCAGCCGTTTCATTACAGAGACGAAAACTTATACGATAGATCCAACCAGTATTGAAAAGAAGGTTCCTCATTCGCAGAAAATTAAAGTACCGACGTCAGTGGTAGACGTCACTAAAACCTCGGGGTTTTTTATTTCAGACTGTGACAAAGATGACAAAGGGGTAGATAAAGGGTACTTCACTACCCTGGCCTACGGTACTAGAAGCAAAAGACTTACAACTCGAAATTCGGTTGAAAAAGTGAGAGGAGAAAGTGAAAGTAGTTTCCGACAAATTAAGAAGAAGTATAAGTCGGTATTCCCACCACAGTAGACGTATAGACTCCACTAACTATAAAGAGGACCGTTAGAACTAAGGTCGAACACAAAGAAGGTCGGGTCACAAAGAGTACTACATGAGACGTATCTGCAATTTATTCGTCCCACTGTTATATGTCGGAACTGCATGAGGAAAAGGATAAACCTTGGTCAGACAACAAGGTGCAGGTCAAGATTGACAACGAAGGACTGGACATATGTCTAAAGAGTTCTCCGTCCAGTCCACCAGACCATAAGGGTAGAGAAAGTCCTAACAGGTGTCAAATAACACTAGGTGTGTCAGGTTTCGAAACCGTATCAGTTATTTCGTCTTCTTCTACAAAAAGACCTTGAGAGAACGAAAAAGGTTCTAGGTCACCTACAACCGTTAAACTAGAGACCAAGGAGACGGAAAAGATTTTGGTAGTAGACGAACTTGTAGTCCCTCAAGTGCCAAGTGCATAACGACTTCGGACTGAACCTCTTAAAACTCGTAATGAAATGATCGTACACTCTACTCACGTTAACACACCATCAAACTCGTAAGAAACCGCAACGGAAATAAACCTTAACCTTACTTTTGACTGGAAAAGGTCAGGACACCGGTGACGACTCAAAAGGTTTAAACGACCGTATAACTCACGTCGTGAAAGTGTCGTAGTAGAAAGTCCTAAACTTTGTCGAGTTGACCTTAAGGTAGTGGAGGTGATCGAAACAAACATCACTACGAAAGGTTCCGGATGAACTGAAGTGTAAGGTTCTACAGACCGAGGTCTAATCACTAGTGTAGTAGTACTAATAGGTCCAGTACTTCTAGAAAAAACATGTCAAGAAGGTACATAAGAACGGTGGAGAAGAATCATAGAAGACGAAGACAATCCAGGTATGGTAAAGACAGGAAATAGCTCGGGTAGAAACGTACTTTACAAGGGAACCATAGAGATTAAAAGAACTTCTCTAGAGATCAGAAAGGGTAAGACAACAAACGGAGATAAAGAAACGTAACTAGAGACTCCTTCCGAAAGAATAGAGAAGAACGATAAGAAACCTTGAGACGTAAGTCTACGAATATAGAAAGGGGAAGAGGAAACGAAAAGCGGAGAGAAGAAAAGTGTCGATAAACATTCCGGAGGGATCTGTCGGTAAAACGAAAAAACGTAAAGGAAAGGTACCCCTACCAGAACTAGGGACAGAGGACATGTTACAGTGTTTGGAGTAAGGTATCAAGTAGTCCGTGAGATAGATAGTCTAGATCCGGGAATTTAGATAAAGAGTGAAGGTGACATATTAGTATTCCCTAAACTAACTCCAGTGTGGACTTACCAGATCGCCAAAAGGGATGAAAGAAGTTAGACTCAGACTTAAACCATTATTCCTTAAGTACTAGACTCGGTGTCAGTCGGGGACCAGAACAAAAACAACTGACATATCTCGAAGAGGTAGAAACCGACATTTCTTATATTAGTCAGACTAAAGCCACAACTGGTAGACCACTACAGGTACACATCTCAGAAGTGAATACAACAACCTTTTCCCACAAACGATACTGGTCACGTAAAAGAACCGTTTTGAGATAATCAGAAACGGGACGAAGTAAGACGTAAGGTTCCGGTTTAAACGGACAATGAGGTCCACAAAGAACTGAAGGATGCAAACGTAAAGTCAGGGGATATTACTTTTCCTGTAGAAAAAACCCACAATCAAGATTTTCCAGAACATCCAGAAGTATGTCGAAGTCAAAGAAGTCACAATGACCAACCCGGTATCTGAACCTATTGACACTATAACTTACCAAACGGAACCTTTATTTGTCTCTAGTAAGACAGCAATATTCCATTTCGAGAGATAATAGGTTACCTTTGTTCTCGATCTTCATCTTTAATCTAAAACAAAACCTTTTTATTTCACTTCACAATATAAAACGTGTTGAAACACAGACACCCTAAACGTGAACGATATACCTGTCCGGATTTTTGATACAACAAGGAACTTATTAATGTCACTAGATCAGAACTATGTTTGGCTTTTTTTCCGTGTTTTTACCATTTTTAACTCTTATTTTAGTATGGATTCGTTATACATTATCATGGTGTTACCATATACTCCAATACCCACAGTCTCCTTTTTTACTCAAAAAATAAGGTAATATCTATTAATTCACTATGAGTCAAAAATGATGGTGAGAAGATTTCTATCGATATTTCTTGTAATTTATATTAGACATAGTAAATTCATACAGTTCATGGTAAGTCGAAGATTCTTATATCTATACCTTAGAAGATCTTTGTTCAGTTAACTTACGAAAACGTTAATAAATCTGTTTCCTAGTTAAAAATGGGGGTTTTACGATATAGTCATATCTTTTACGAAAATTTTTAGGTAACGTAATAAGGTCGACTCCCAACACTCACTTTACGTCTCTACCAAATAAAATTATGTTTTTTTTTTTTCGAAATTTTTATTTTAGATTGAGGTAACTTCCCCCTTTTTTCCGTTATATGATAAAATCACGGTTTATAATAGTCTAAACTAGTTAAATTTTACGTATATTAGAACCGAAAACCCCCATGGGGATTGGTCTTGCGTCTCAAGTTCCACCATTCATATTGTTTTTGATCCATTATTTATGTCAGACCGAGACTTGAAATTAGGCAGTTAAGACGACCTACTTTTTTTTTTTTGATAGTCACCACTTGGTGTATTACAAGGTCCTTGGAGTACAGAGAAGAATCACAATTAAGGAAATGGTTTCTCCCCTGAACGAATCTCCAAGTCCTTCAGAGACAAGGGTCTATAGACGAATTTCAGAATCAGGACCCCCGTGGTAGTTAGACTTACCCAGAGAAGAGACAATAACTACTCGAGGAAGTCCATCGGTAATGTCTTTTGGATATCACCCATCTACCTAACCAAGATGTAGATCCAAGAAGGATCTTGTCTACTTCATATAATTGGGATTTTACGTTTTCTGTAAAGGTGAAGTTTTTAGGTCTTCTATATGAGACAATCGTGTCTAAGTGTTAAACGGTTTCGGACCCGTTGAATACGTCCGGCTCTCCCGAGCGAAAAGGTCTTCGTCTTGACTCCTCCCTCGGGACACGACAGACCTTGAGCATCTGACAGTAGTCGTTTGAGAGAATAAAAAAGTCAGGGAAGAGAGTAGTAAAGGAAGTGGAAGAATGAGATAACATTTGGGAACCCTAGGAGATACATGTTCGAGAAAAAGAAGTTAAATGGACCTTTATAACCCGTACACTCATTTTATTCTACACTCTGTCCCGACGAGGAATGAAGGGGAGGTCCAGGAAGAGAAAAAGAGGAGGGATTTCGAGGGTTTGAAACTTAGAGTTTAGTACACAGATATGGTGGGTAATCCCGAAGGGGCTACGGAGTCGTCCATTTCTTAGATGGACGTTACGTCCTCTGTGTCCTCTGTGCCCAAGTTTGGGACCCAGTTCCTCTCAGGGACCCCTTCCTTTACCGTTGGGTGAGGTTATAAGAACGGACCTTTTAGGGTACCTGTCTCCTCGGACCACCCAATGTCAAATTTCCTAACGTTTCTCAACTGTGTCGACTCGTTGATGTGTAAGTGTGTTTGGGCAGAATAGAGAAGAGTAACGTTAGTAGGTGGTCCAGGTGGTCTAAAATTGAGGACCGAGTACAGTGAGAGAAGTTGTGTTAATGTCTAAAGTAAATCAGTAAAGTTTTAGGTCTATCTACTAGAAAGGTTCTCACATCGGTGAATTCAGGGAATGGACGAGAGAAGGTAGTAGAACAGGTAGTGAAATGTTGTCGGTGAGTCAGGATACTCCGTAGAAGTCAAATCAAGTCAAGTCAGTGAGTCAACACAGGTTGAGAAACGTTGGGGTACCTGACGTCGTGTGGTCTGGAGTGACAGATAGTGGTTGAGGGTCTCAAATGAGTTTGTACATAGGTAACTCAGTCACTACGGTAGGTTGGTAGAGTAGGAGACAGTAGGGGAAGAAGAGGGTAGAAGTTAGAAAGGGTCTTAGTCCTAGAAAAGGTCACTTAGTCAAGAAGAGTAGTTCACCGGTTTCATAACCTCAAAGTCGAAACTTACCACTGAAAATTCGCTCGAAACTTTGAGAGGAGAAGGTCAAAGTTTTTGTCCGAGAAATCAAGGAGAAGTCAAAGACGGTATTCCCACCACAGTAGACGCATAGACTCCAATAACTATAAAGAGGGTCGTTAGAACTAAGGTCGAACACGGAGTAGTCAGGAAGGTTACTTATAAGTCCCGACTAAAGGAAATCTTACCTGACCAATCTAGAGGAAAGACAGGTTCCCTGAAAGTTCTCAGAAGTCGTGCTGTCAAGGTTTCGTAGTTAAGAAGTCACGAGTCGAAAGAAATATCAGGTTGAGAGTGTAGACGTATACTGATGACCTTTTCGGTATCGGAACTGATCTGTCTGGAAACAACCTTCTCATTATAGAGACGAAAAATTATACGACAGATCCAACCAGTATTGTAAAGAAGATTACTCGTATAAAATTAAAGTACCGACGTCAGTGGTAGATGTCACTAAAATCTCGGGGTTTTATATTTCAGAGTGACAAAGGTGACAAAGGTGACAAAGGGGTAGATAAACGGTACTCTTCTACCTTGGTCCACGGTACTAGAAGCAAAAAACTTACCACTGAAAATTCGGTCGAAACTTTGAGAGGAGAAAGTGAAAGTAGTTGTCCGAGAAATCAAGGAGAAGTCAAAGACGGTATTCCCACCACAGTAGACGCATAGACTCCAATAACTATAAAGAGGGCCGTTAGAACTAAGGTCGAACACGGAGTAGGTCGGGTCGTAAAGTATACTTCATGAGACGTACATTCAATTTATTCGGTCCACTATTATATGTCGGAACTACATGAGGAAAGGGTTAAACCTTGGTCAGTCAGACAAGGCACAGACCAAGAGTCACAACGAAGAACTGGACGTATGTCTAAAGAGTCCTCCGTTCAGTCCATCAGACCATAAGGGTAGAGAAAGTCTTAAAAGGTGTCAACACTAGGTGTGTCAGTTTCCGAAACCGTATCAGTTATTTCGTCTTCTTCTACAAAAAGACCTTGAGAGAACAAAAAAGCTACTACGTTACCTACAATCGTTAAACTAGGGACCAAGGAGACGGAAAAGGATTAGGTCGAACTTGTAAACCTTCAAGTGTCAAGTGTGTGACAACTTCGGACCGAACCCCTTAAAACTCGTAATGAAACGATCGTGCACTCTACTCACGTTAACACGCCATCAAACTCGTAAGAAACCGTAACGGAAAGAAACCCTAACCTTACTTTTGACTAGAAAAGGTCAGGACACCGGTGACGACTCAAAAGTTTAAACGACCGTATAACTCGAGTTGTGAAAGTGTTGTAGAAAAAAATCCTAAACCTTATCGAATTGACTTTAAGGTAGTGGAGGTCATCGAAGAATTCCGGGAGAACTGAAGTGTAAGGTCCTACAGACCGACATCCACTCACTAGTGTGGTAGTACCAATAGACCCAGTACTTCTAGAAAAAACATACCAAGAAGACACATAAGAACGGTGGAGAAGAATTATAGAAGACGAAGAAAATCCATAGAATCTGTAACAATAATGGTTTTTAACTTTTGGTGTGTCTTAGATTTAAAAGTCGGAGATTGAAGGGTGGTACTGGATAAAAAGATCAAGTGAGAAAATCTTGGAACAGAGGTCTCTAGAGACTAGTATAGTTTTGGTTGTTAAACAACTAGGATGGTGGAAAAGTGAAAAGGAGTGGAGTAGAGTCCACGAGTGTAGGGAAAAGTAGATTAAATTGAAGGTATAAGTCAGTGATGTTAAGTAAGAGAACACAAGTATAAGTGAAGTAGTATAAGGTCATATATCGTATGTACGGACGATTAGAAAGTCAAGTCAAGTCAGTGAGTCAGTACAGGCCGAGAAACGCTGGGGTACTTGGCGTCGTGCGGTCCGGAGGGACAGGTAGTGGTCGAGGGTCTCAAGTGAGTCTAAGTACAGAGTAGGAGACAGTAGGGGAAGAGGAGGACGGGGGTTAGGGAGGGTCGTAGTTTCAGAAAAGGTTACTCAGTTGAGACACGTACTCCACCGGTTTCATGACCTCAAAGTTAAAATCGTAGTAAGGAAGGTTTTTTAAGGGTCCCGACTAGAGGAAGTCTTACCTGAACAACCTAGAGGAACGTCAGGTTCCCTGAGAGTTCTCAGAAGAGGTTGTGGTGTCAAGTTTTCGTAGTTAAGAAGTCGTGAGTCGGAAGAAGTGTCAGGTCGACAGTGTAAGTATGTACTGATGACCTTTTTGGTATCGGAACTGATCTACCTGGAATCAACCGTTTCATTACAGAGACGAAAACTTATATGATAGATCCAACCAGTGTTGAAAAGAAGGTTCCTCATTCGCAGAAAATTAAAGTACCGACGTCAGTGGTAGACGTCACTAAAACCTCGGGGGTTTTTATTTCAGACTGTGACAAAGGTGACAAAGGGGTAGATAAACGGTACTCTTCTACCCTGGTCCAGAGTACTAGAAGTAAAAGACTTGCAACTCGAAATTCGGTTGAAAAAGTGAGAGGAGAAAGTGTAAGTAGTTCTCCGAAAAATCAAGGAGAAGTGAAAGACGGTATTCCCACCACAGTAGACGTATAGACTCCAATAACTATAAAGCGGGTCGTTAGAACTAAGGTCGAACACAAAGAATGCCAGGTCGTAAAGAGTACTACATGAGAGGTATATTCAATTTATTCGTCCCACTGTTATATGTCGGAACTGCATGAGGAAAAGGATAAACCTTGGACAGGTCAAGATTGACAACGAAGGACTGGACGTATGTCTAAAGAGTTCTCCGTCCAGTCCACCAGACCATAAGGGTAGAGAGAGTCTTAANGGTCCAGAGTACTAGAAGTAAAAGACTTGCAACTCGAAATTCGGTTGAAAAAGTGAGAGGAGAAAGTGTAAGTAGTTCTCCGAAAAATCAAGGAGAAGTGAAAGACGGTATTCCCACCACAGTAGACGTATAGACTCCACTAACTATAAAGCGGGTCGTTAGAACTAAGGTCGAACACAAAGAATGTCAGGTCGTAAAGAGTACTACATGAGAGGTATATTCAATTTATTCGTCCCACTGTTATATGTCGGAACTGCATGAGGAAAAGGATAAACCTTGGACAGGTCAAGATTGACAACGAAGGACTGGACGTATGTCTAAAGAGTTCTCCGTCCAGTCCACCAGACCATAAGGGTAGAGAGAGTCTTAAAAGGTGTCAAATAACACTAGGTGTGTCAGGTTCCGAAACCGTATCAGTTATTTCGTCTTCTTCTACAAAAAGACCTTGAGAGAACGAAAAAGGTACTAGGTCGCCTACAACCGTTAAACTAGAGACCAAGGAGACGGAAAAGTTTTTGGTCGAACTTGCAGTCCCCCAAGTGCCAAGTGCATAACGACTTCGGACCGAACCTCTTAAAACTCGTAATGAAATGATCGTACACTCTACTCACGTTAACACGCCATCAAACTCGTAAGAAACAGTAACGGAAAGAAACCCAAACCTAACTTTTGACTGGAAAAGGTCAGGACACCGGTGACGACTCAAAAGGTTTAAAGGACCGTATAACTCACGTCGTGAAAGTGTCGTAGTAGAAAGTCCTTAACTTTGTCGAGTTGACCTTAAGGTAGTGGAGGTGATCGAAACAAGCATCACTACGAAAGATTCTGGGTGAACTGAAGTGTAAGGTCTTACAGACCGAGATCTACTCACTAGTGTAGTAGTACTAATAGACCCAGTACTTTTAGAAAAAACATGTCAAGAAGACACATAAGAACGGTGGAGAAGAATTATAGCAGACGAAGACAATCCAGGGATAGTAAAGACAGGAAATAACTCGGGTAGAAACGTACTTTGTAAGGGAACCATAGAGATTAAAAGAACTTCTCTAGAGATCAGAAAGGGTAAGTCAACAAAAGGAGATAACAAAACGTAACTAGCGACTTCTTCCGAAAGAATAGAGAAGAACGATAAGAAACCTTGAGACGAGATTAGGGATAATTAGGTTGAGAGATAACTATTGTACGAGTTAGAAGTGTAGATTAGGTAATGGTTTGTGTAGAAGTCTTACTTGTGTTAACTAAAAAAAAGAAAAATTTTACAAAAATGTAACAACACAACCAAAGATTAATAATTTACGTTTAGTTTTGATGTTACTCCATAGTTGAGTATGGTCAGTCTTACCGGTAATAGTTTTGTAGATGTTCGTTATCTACTATCTCTGCTACGTCTCTTTTCCCCGGAGAAGACGTAACAACCACCCTTATATTTGACTATGTCGGTAACACTTCTAGTCATACCTCTAAGGAATTTGTGTTGACTAAAAATGGTGGAGATGGTAGTTACGGGACTAAGTTCGGTGGTAGTGGAGAGGAAGGAGCGAGGGAGGGAAAAAGATAACTAATGACAGTATTGTGGGATTGACTAAAAAGACGGGGGTTAGAGATTTAATATGAGAGGTATGTCATTGATATCATTTAGACAATTATACATCCAGTCTAGGGTAGTGAAGAGACAAGTTTTTTGAGATTAGGGTCCTGAAGGGACCGACAGGTCATTCTGAGTCCGACGGTTACGTCCTCCCCTGGACCGAAGTTAGGAACCAGACCCTTGATTCTAGAATGTTCGGTGTTCCGTGCCGGTTTTTTAACTTTTTCTAAAAAAATTAATTTAATTTAAATTTTTGAGTTTAAGGAAGGTAGAGTGTCTTATTTAGGGTATCAGGGATGTTACTGAATGGTCCCGGATGTTGGTTTATAAACATGAATCATTTATAAACAACTTTCGTTTATTTATATTTATAAATAATTATTTCTTGATAGGATTTTTAGATTTCTACGGGAGAGACACGAGAGGAGGACTATCGATTCCCAATATGGACCGTATGGGAGATCTACTAATCCCCTTAAAAAAGAATAAAATTGAACTTGAGAGACTTCAGTTCCTGTTTTACGACTAATAAAAATATTTGAATAGTGTATTGTACTACAGACCGTGTTTCATCTGAGTATATACACACACAAATGGTGTTTTATGGTATACACTCCCTTCTTTCGTAGATACACCTTAATCACTTGGAAGGGTCCACCGAATTCTTTAAGTAATGGTTATAGTTTATCTAAATACGACGGTGAATAGGACTTCCTATGACAGTTTTAGAAAGTGTACTATTTCTGTAAGTAGTCTTTAGTTGTGACGCAAAACCTTACCTTAAGGTCAACCCTAGGTACAGACTTTAGGATCAAACGAAAGAGACAGGACTTAGAAAATTAGATATCCCTCAAAGAAAGGGTGAACCGTCGTGTGTTCGAAGGACATGGAGTTACAGTCATCGAAGTATTCTATTGAAGGACGAAGAAACCTTACTGGATGTCTGAGAGATTTCACTGAAAGTTGAGATGACACGTAGGACATAAAATTCAGTTTGGTAGGAGTTACTTAAGGAGAGTTTGTATTACCTTAGAGTAGGACCAGAACATCATATTATATCATTGTGCCTCTGTTAGTTCCTGTTTGAAGTCAAATAAATAAATTTTGTTTTTCCTTACGAAGACGTAAAAAATTTAAGTGTATAAACAAATAAATAAAATCAAAACTGACAAGACCCAGAAGAAACGACGTGTGTCCTAAAGAGATCTACGCTGTTCTCGTCCAATGAGAGATCAACGTCACACACCCGAACAGTAACGTCACTCAAGAGAGCAACGTCTCGCGTCCGAGATTCGGGTTCGTTCTCGAAGTCATCAATGTCGAGTTCCCGAGACCTCGTGACTGAGTCTCTGAACTCCGTACACCCTAGAAAGGTCTTGTCCTTAGTTTGAGTTCAGGAGATGTGACCGTCCGTCTAGGAATTGGTGACCTGATAGTCCCTTAAGGGTACACAAAGACATAAATATTTGCGAAAGACCTTCCTTTAGATTCTGTGATAATTGTCATCATTGGAAATCGTTACCTCTTTTACAACCGTATCTCTTATTTTTTCCTAAAAGGAAGAAGTGAAGACATGGAATCCTTTCAAAATTTAGCAACTCACAGACTTAAATACTCGAGTTTGCGTAGGAAGGATCGGTCTGAATCCCTAACTAAGACGAGGGGTCGAACGTATAGGAATGTCAGAACTCAAAGAGAGGAGGAAGGTCTCGGGAACGGATCTCGTGAGAAGTTAAAGTCTTCCAACGTAAAAAATTTTACACAAAACTCTTATCGAATTTAATTCCCCTTTTGTCCTATTTAGGAATATTTTCAAAACGTTTACATGAAACGAAGAGACAACCGTACAGGTTACCAGAGTAAGTTTAGTAAAGTGTTATTATTATTCTCGATCGTAAATAACTAGGAACAGATTCACGAAATGTACGTAATGAGTGACTTCTGAGTATTCTTGAGGGATTCCATCAACAAGTGTATTCCTTTCATTCTGTGACTCTCGAACTCATTGAACGGTTTCTCGAATTCATTAAACGATCCCTGTCGTCTAAGTCCTAAGTTTGGAACCGTCAGTCATACATTAAAGGGAGAATTAGTCATTCGATACGACAGAAAAAGGTATGTTTTTAAAATTTCTCTAAAAAAAGATACTTAATTTTTACTTTTTTACTCACATTCATAAATTAGATCTAGTAATACAAAAAGCTTCATTTCAAACCCGATCTATCAAAGAAAAACCACACAATAAAATAATACTTAACGAAAAGAAAAAGGGGCTAAATATAATATGACATACATACACACACACACACATATATATATTATATATACTGAAGGGTCTACTGTGATGACCATTTCTTGAACGGACGGTTACGTCCTCTGCAGTCTCTGCGTCCAAACTAGGGGCACAGTGCTTCCACCCGTTCCGTTGCGAGGTCATAAGAGCTGGTCTTCTTAGGGTACCTGTGTCATCGGACCGGTCGATGTCAGGTATCCAAGTGTTTCTCAACCTGTGTTGACTTCACTGAATTTATATATTTAAATGAAACCCCTTCAAACATACGTTCAATATCATAGATACCCAGACTTATCCTAACCCCTGACGACCGATCCCGTTATCAAGGGTCGTCCCCCTCCACCTAAACTAATTACCAGTCCCTTTATTGTATGGTATACGGTACGTCGTACCGGNTTTAAATGAAACCCCTTCAAACATACGTTCAATATCATAGATACCCAGACTTATCCTAACCCCTGACGACCGATCCCGTTATCAAGGGTCGTCCCCCTCCACCTAAACTAGGGACCAGTCCCTTTATTGTATGGTATACGGTACGTCGTACCGGTTTTTTTTTTTTTGATCTTACGTTACCAAAATTAAGTCATAGGGAACTTAAAAGGAGAAAGGGAACCCCTAAACACCTTTGAACTGAACTACGGAATTTAAGTTCCTAACACAATCATGTCTCGGGAAAGTTCAGGACAGATTTAGAGGTGAGTCCATGACGTGAACCCGTGTTTCAAGTTCGTCAAAGGTACTTTCGTTTTATTTCTTTGTCATGAACATCACTTCTAAAGGTGCCACCTTTACACCGTGGAGAACGGATAATGGTCTTCAGGTTCGTGAAGACGAGCGACGTAGAATAATAGTCTCAGTGGTTCCTTTTGTGTCGTGTCAGTTCTTTACCTACCTTGCTACGAAATGAGTGTGTCTCTTCTTCTTTGTCTCGTTCTATTCGAAGTCCTCACGTGTTCCCAAGGGGTATCGATAACCCAGTAAGGGTCTTCGGTTGTGTCCCGTAGACAGGATGTGTGTGGGCAGAGTGTTCCGTTGTCTTCCTGGGGTAGGGAAAGGCAGTCCCCTGTCTATATCGTCCTACTGACCAGTCCGTAATATACTGTATGTGTGAATTCATTTAGTTTCCCCATGATGTGTAACCCACACTTTGTGCTCTTCCACAAAGGTGTACCACTGATCGGGGTCGTGTCAGACACTCGTGTGAAATAGTAAACTATTCGTTCACAGGGTCCAAATTCCCGGTAAGAATCCGTAGGTTTTTCCCGAACTTCTGACACACGTACTCTGACGAAAAGGTTTATAAATCTTTATAGTGTCCCCTTACTAGATCTTACAATGTTACGTTACTTCCCGATCCTCCGACTCACTCTTCCTTAACCTCGTCCTTCCTTTCCTATCCTCTTATACCACTCTCTTATAATTCCAATCTTTACATCTGGAAAAGGATTACATTGAATTTTATAGAAATTCACTTCCTATTTATATTGTAGATACCAATTATTAAATTTGTAGAATTTGTGAAAATTCGAAGTCAAGTCAAGTCAGCGAGTCAGTGCAGACTGAGAAACGACGGGGTGTCTGACATCGTACGGTCTGGAGTAATAGGTAATAGTAGAGGGTCTCACATGAGTTTGAGTACAGGTAGTTCAACCACTACGGTGGGTTGGTAGAGTAGGAGACAGTAGGGGAAGAGGGTGGAAGTTAGAAAGGGTCGTAGTCCCAGAAAGGGTTACTTGGTCAAGAAGTGTAATCCACCGGTTTCATACCTCAAAGTCAAAGTCGTAGTCAGGAAGGTTACTTATAAGTCCTGACTAAAGGAAATCCTACCCGACCAACCTAGAGGAACGTCAGGTTCCCTGAGAGTTCTCAGAAGAGGTTGTGGTGTCAAGTTATCGTAGTTAACAAGCCGAGAGTCGAAAGAAATATCAGGTGGAGAGTGTAGGTATGTACTGATGACCTTTTTGGCATCAAACTAGTCTGTCTGGAAACAACCGTTTCATTACAGAGACGAAAAATTATATGACAGATCCTACCGTAGGTCAGGGTGGTGAAGTACCGTTCACCATCCTGACCTACGGTACTAGAATCAAAAGACTTACAACTCAAAAATTCGATCTTTACGACTTTTATAAGGGATTTACTTTATTTTACACAGTAGTAAGTAACGTAGACTTTTGTCACTTAATCATCGTTTTACACCTCCTTTTTATAGGTAAAGTTCCTTTAAAGATTTAGTCTGACGTTTCTACAATTATCTATTATAATAATCAATTTTGTAACAAAAATGATATAATTCGTTCGTTGAGTTCATTAATTTATTTATCGAACGGTTGTAAAAATCAGAAATGAAAAAGGGGTCGAAATAACCCTATATTAACTGTATATTGTACGCATTCAAATTCCCCTACTAAACTACGTATAATAACAACAACAAGTCATTGATTCAACATAGGTTGAGAAACGTTGTGCTACCTGACGTCGTACGGTCCTTACCTGGAAGCGATACAGGGTCTCAAACAAGTTTGAGTACAGACAACTCGGCCACTACGGTAGGTTGGTAGAGTAAAAGACAGTGGGCGAAGAGGAGGACGGGAGTTGGAAAGGGTCGGGGTTCCAGAAAACGTTAAAGTTTTACAATGGCGTATTCCGATCAATTGTGTAGGTAGGAGAACGTTATAATGGAAACACACACACACAAACACCGTCGTAAATTCTAGATGAGAGAACTGTTGAAAGTTTATAAATGATCTCATAACAATCGATATAAATGTAAAGACGTTTAATCTTGGGTATTGTATAAGTAGAATATTATCCTTCAAACATGGGAACCTGGTGAAAGTGGGTAAAAGGGACGGGAACCTGGGACCGTTTAGTTAGATGAGAGAAAGACATTCAAATCTAAAAAGTCTAAAGTGTATATTTACTCTGTGTATCGTAAACGGAAAGAGTAGGTTGAATAAAGTGAATTCGATTACGGAATACAAAATAGATACGACGACGAATACCTCTAAAGGAAGACTTATTATAAATTATATGTATATCGTGTAAGTAATAGGTAAGTAGACAGTAACCCGTGAAACCTACAAAGGTACATAACGGACAACACTCATTACGACGTTACCTATACTCTTAACTTTAGAGACGTTTTAAGACTAAAGTAAAGGAAACCTCTATATAGGTCTTCACCCGAACGACCTAGTATACCTTCAAGATCTAAATTAAAACCCTCCTTGGAGGTATGACAGAAAGTGTCACTGACGTGGTCGAACGTAGGGGTAGTTAGTCAAGTCAAGTCAAGTCAAGTCAAATCAAGTCAAGTCAACGAGTCAACTCAGGTTGAGAAACACTGGGATATTTAACGTCGGCGGTCCGGAGGGACAGATAGTGGTTGAGGCTCTCAAGTGAGTTTGAGTGCAGGTAGCTCAGCCACTACGGTAGGTCGGTAGAGTAGGAGACAGTAGGGGAAGAGGAGGACAGAAGTTAAGGAGGGTCGTAGTCTCAGAAAAAGTCACTCAGTTGAGAAGAGTACTCCACCGGTTGCATGACCTCAAAGTCGAAATTGTAGTAAGGAAGGTTTCTTGTGGGTCCTGACTAGAGGAAATCTTACCTGACCAACCTAGAGAAACGTCAGGTTCTCTGGGAGTTCTCAGAAGAGGTTGTGGTGTCAAGTTTTCGTAGTTAAGAAGCCACGAGTCGAAAGAAGTGTCAGGTTGAGAGTGTAGGTATGTACTGGTGACTTTTTGGTATCGGAACTGATCTGCCTAGAAACAACCGTTTCATTACTGAGACGAAAACTTATACCATAGATCCAACCAGTATTGAAAGGAAGGCTCCTCATCACGTGATTTTAAAGGAAATGAGGTGTAGGAGGGTTGTGAAAACAGAAAACCTATTATCGGTAAGATTGTCCATATTCCACTATAGAGTAACACCAAAAGTAAACGTAAGGGTACTAATACTCACTATGACTCGTAAAAAAGAACGTGGAGAACCGGTAGACATACAGAAAAAACCTTTCCTTATTATAGATAAATCTAGGAGATGGATAAAAATTTAAGTTTATAATAAAAAATTATGACTTAACATTTTCAAAAATACAGAAAACCTATAATTAAGGAATAGTCTATATACTAAATGTTTATAAAGAAGGGTAAGACATCCTACAGAAAAGTTAAAGAAAACGATACGTCTTCGAAAAATCGAACTGTATCAGGATAAATAACTAAAAATAAAAACAACGAATACAAAAACAACGGTGTCGGTTTTTTAGTATCGATTCTAGTGACAGTTCCACAAAGGGACTTCATAAGAAGATCCTTAAAATAATAAGATTTAGAATGTAAATTTGGAAATTAGGTAAACTTCATTTAAAAAATATCAACGTTCTGTCCTTAGGTGAAGGTCAGAAACGGACATTGATAGGTAAACAGGGTTGTGGTAAATAACTTCTCTAAACAAAGAAGGACTAACTCAAAGGAACTGAGGAAACAGCGTAAAATCAACTAACAAATATACACCCAAATAAAGACACCCCTCGTCAGTCCCTTTCCCCAAATTGTCGAGAGTCATTCTAAAGTCTAGTCTCACTTCCCAACCGTCACCACACACACACACACACACACACACACACACACACACATACACTTCCGTCTAACACATCTCGTGAAAACCGACGACATTTTAAAATTTAAAAAGTGACTCACATTACCCTTCGGTTTCCTCCCAAAACTCGTTTCTTACTGTACTAACTTGAATTATAAATTGTCCTAGTGAAACTGACGACACAACTCTTGTCTCTACCTGGTGTTCCATACCATTATCCTTCTTGACAATCCTCCAATGATGTCATTACACACACTCTTGATTACGGGAACCTGGTTCCACCATCACTACTTCCACCTCTCTTCACTAACCTAAGATCCATACAACATTTACGTCTTGTGTGTATAATACCCTTTACTTTCTTTCCCTTCTCAACTCCCACTGGGTTCCGAAGTCTGTATTCGTTGAACTTCCTAACTTATTGGGAATAGACTCCATGTCTTCTGACACTTTCCTGTCCGTCCTCTCCTCTACTGATCCTTCGACCTGAACGTCATAATTTAAACTCCATAGTTAATCTGAAACCTCATTTTAGTAGTTCATCCTTTGACATATATTGTCATAGATATCAGACTTTTCAGATCCGACCCCTATATATAAACCCTTCTGATTTCTCTACCCTGATGGTCTGGTGGAATTGATGGAGGACACTTTGGACATACGTTCAGTTCTTCGTTGTCAATCTTAGTCTGTACCTTGTTACCTGACCAAGGTTTATCCTTTTCCTCATGCAGTTCCGACATATAACAGTGGCACGAATAAATTGAATATACGTCTCATAAAGTACTCTTTACTGTCCGACCTACTTCGTGTTCGACCTTAGTTCTAACGGCCCTCTTTATAGTTATTGGAGTCTATGTGTCTACTGTGGTGGGACTTACGTCTTTCACTTCTTCTTGATTTCCGGGAGAACTACTTCCATTTTCCTTTCTCACTTTTTCGACCGGATTTTGAGTTGGAAGTCTTTTGATTCTAGTACCGTAGACCAGGGTAGTGAAGTACCGTTTATCTACCCCTTTGTTACTTTTGTCACAGTCTGAAAACACCCGCTCCCCTCCGTCCGCCCCCCCGGAGGTTTTAGTGTCGTCTACCACTGACATCGGTACTTTAATATTCTAGCAACGAGGAACCTTCTTTTCGATGCTGGTTGAATCTGTCTTAAAATTTTTCGTCTCCTTAATGAAACGGTTTTTTCCCAGTCTTATCAATTTCGATACCAAAAAGGTTATCAGTACACGGTTTCACTCTTAACCTGGTAAGTCAAGTTAAGTCAGTAAGTCAGTACAGACTGAGAAACACTGGGGTACTTGACGTCGTGCGGTCCGGAGGAATAGGTAGTGGTTGAGGGTCTCAGGTGGGTTTGGGTACAGGTAACTCAGCCACTACGGTAGGTTGGTAGAGTACGAGACAGCAGGGGAAGAGGAGGACGGGAGTTAGAAAGGGTCGTAGTCCCGGAAAAGTTTACTCAGTCGAGAAGTGTAGTCCATCGGTCTCATAACCTTAAAGTCGAAGTTGTAGTCAGGAAGGTCACTTATAAGTCCTGACTAGAGGAAATCCTACCTGACCAACCTAGAGGAACGTCAGGTTCCCTGAGAGTTCTCAGAAGAGGTTGTGGTGTCAAGTTTTCGTAGTTAAGAAGTCACGAGTCGAAAGAAATATCAGGTTGAGCGTGTAGGTATGTACTGATGACCTTTTTGGTATCGGAACGGATCTACCTGGAAACAACTGTTTCATTACAGAGATGAGAAATTATACGACAGATCCAACCAGTTTGAAAGGAAGGTTCCTGATTCGCAGAAAATTTAGTTACCGACGTCAGTGGTAGACGTCACTAAAACCTTGGGTTTTATATTTCAGACTGTTACACAGGTGACAAAGGGGTAGATAAAGGGTACTTCACTACCCTGGTCTACGGTACTAGAAGTAAAAGACTTACAACTCGAAATTCGGTTGAAAAAGTGAGAGGAGAAAGTGAAAGTAGTTCTCCGAGAAATTAAGAAGAAGTATAAGTCGGTATTCCCACCACAGTAGACGTATAGACTCCACTAACTATAAAGAGGGTCGTTAGAACTAAGGTCGAACACGAAGAAGATCGGGTCGCAAAGAGTACTACATGAGACGTATCTTCAATTTATTCGTCCCACTGTTGTATGTCGGAACTGCATGAGGAAAAGGATAAACGTTGGTCAGACAACAAGGGACAGGTCAAGATTGACAACGAAGGACTGGACGTATGTCCAAAGAGTTCTCCGTCCAGTCCACCAGACCATAAGGGTAGAGAAAGTCTTAAAGGGTGTCAAATAACACTAGGTGTGTCAGTTTCCGATACCGTATCAGGTATTTCGTCTTTGTCTACAAAAAGACCTTGAGAGAACGAAAAAATTACTAGGTCGTCTACAACTATTAAACTAGAGACTAAGGAGACGGAAAAGATTTTGGTCGAACTTGTAGACCTTAAAGTGTCAAGTGTATAACGACTTCGGACCGAACCTCTTAAAACTCGTAATGAAATGATCGCACACTCTACTCACGTTAATACGTCGTCAAACTTGTAAGAAACCGTAACGGAAAGAAACCCTGACCTTACTTTTGACCGGAAAAGGTCAGGAAACCGGTGACGACCCAAAAGGTTTATCTCTTCCGATTCACGGTTTCTTAACTACGAAAACTTGACACTACAACCTCTTCTGAGAACTCTCAGATAACCTGACGTTCTCTAGTTTGGTCAGTCAAGATTTCCTTTAGTTAGGACTTATAAATAACTTTCCTGTCTACGACTTCGACTTCGGAGTCATGAAAGAAACCGGTGGACTACGTTTGTCGACTGAGCAATCTTTTCTGTGGTTCCACCCCTTTCTAACTTCCGTCCTCCTCTTCTCCTACTGTCTCCTGTTCTACCAACCTACCGTAGTGACTGTGTTACCTGTACTCAGACTCGTTTGAGACCCTCTACCACTTCCTGTCCCTTCGGACCGCACGACGTCAGGTACCCCAGCGTTTCTCAGTCTGTGCTGATTAGTAGATTTGTCGTTCCGACAAAAGGGACCCACCCCTTCTAGGAGACCTCTTCCTTTACCGTTAGGTGAGGTCANCCTACCGTAGTGACTGTGTTACCTGTACTCAGACTCGTTTGAGACCCTCTACCACTTCCTGTCCCTTCGGACCGCACGACGTCAGGTACCCCAGCGTTTCTCAGTCTGTGCTGATTAGTAGATTTGTCGTTCCGACAAAAGGGACCCAGCCCTTCTAGGAGACCTCTTCCTTTACCGTTAGGTGAGGTCATGATAACGGACCTTTTAGGGTACCTGTCTCCTCGAACCATCCGATGTCAGGTACCCCAGAGTTTCTCAGCCTGTGTTGACTCGCTGAAGTGAAAAGTTTCCGTATATTTCGGTGTTCTAACCTACTATAATTATAGATTTACCCTCACCTAGGTATTTCTCCTTTTTTTCCCGGGTTCCCGACTCTGGACCAAAGGAAATGTTAATTCTCAACTCGTCTACTTTTCCTTGGTTGTTCTCATTGTTTTTTCCTCATCAGTCACTCCATTCTTCTTTTAACCCTTAATAATAAGATGGTGTTGATTCGAATAGGATTAAAATAAGACTTTGAAGACATACTTATTATGTAACTATTATACTTAGTTGTTGATTAAGACCTTAAGTGGACGGAAAAAGGGTAGATAGTCATGAACTTTTTAAAGTATTTTAGGAGGAAGGGTTCCTATCTTGTTTCTGTTCCCCTCTGTCGGATATTCTACTCATGAGCGTCTACTCATTCCTATTCCCTAGTTACTGTGTGACTTAAATGATCGGAGAGTCTTGTGAGTCCTCACCATACTGGATTTTACTTCATCTCCCCTTAACATTAGTGTTTATCGTTTTGTAACCTCCTTATAATTTTCACACTAATAACTTAATAATATACCGAACCCTTATTGTTACATCACAAGTTAATACAATTAATAAATAATTAAATAATACTATTTAGTATCTCTGTTCTCGATTCTTTAAGTCAGTTTTCGTGTATGTAAAATAAATTTCTTATTTTCTAAGGATGTAAACCTTTACCTACGTAAGTGATGTTGAAAAGATAAAAGTGAGGTGCCAAAATATGAAATACAGTAAAACTTAATTACGAATTCTACAAAAGTAACAAGTAAATAAAGTTATGTATAATAATTTGTAGAAAAAGTATATCTCTTTATGTTACCCTAATTTTAATAGTTTCTGTTTTTAGAGTCATGGAAAACGATAAATGTATAAATATCCTGATCATTTGATACGATAAAATCCTTATGAAACAATAGATACTGATAATAGTATTTACTAAAAAGAGGGTGGAAATGGTAGATCTGTCCACGGATAAATTGAGAAATTTCTCTTAATTGAAAACTACAAAATTTTGTTTTACCAAGGATGATCAAACCGTTTCCTTCTTGTTCCACGGTTTTCATTGGATTGATAGATGAAAACTCCTAGTTTATTTTTAAAGAGTTGAGAGGTAAAAATTACAGATTTTTTGGTCAGAGTTCTTAAAGTACATAAAGATTTTACTTAAAATTGTATAATAAGAGAAAAAAAGGACTCTAAGTAACTTTTTCATATAAAATTGAAGTCACGTCAAGTCAACGAGTCATCACAGGTTGAGAAACGGTGGCGTACTTGACATCGTGCGGTCCGAAGGGACAGGTAGTGGTGAGGACCTCGAATGAGTTTGAATACAGGTACCTCAACCACTATGGTAGGTTGGTAGAGTAGGAGACAGTAGGGGAAGAGGAGGACGGAAGTCAGAAAGGGTCGTAGTCCCAGAAAAGGTCACTCAGTCAAGAAGTGTAGTCCACCGGTTTCATAACCTCAAAGTCGAAGTCGTAGCCAGGAAGGTCACTTATAAGTCCTGACTAAAGTAAATCCTACCTGACCAAACTAGAGGAACATCAGGTCCCCTGAGAGTTCTAAGAAGGGGTTATGGTGTCAAGTTTTCCTAGTTAAGATGTCACGAGTCGAAAGAAATACCACGTTGAGAATGTAGGTATGTACTGATGACCTTTTTGGTATCGAAACTGATCTACATGGAACCAACCGTTTCACTGCAGAGACGAAAAATTGTATGACAGATCCAACCAGTATCGAAAAGAAGGTTCCTAGTTCGCAGAAAATTAAAGTACCGACGTCAGTGATAGACGTCACTAACACGTCAGGTTTTTTTATTTTAGACAGTGACAAAGGTAACAAAGGAGTAGATAAACGGTACTTTTCTACCCTGGTCTACGGTACTAGAATCAAAAGACTTACAACTCGAAATTCGGTTGAAAAAGTGAGAGGAGTGAAAGTAGTTCTCCGACAAATCAAGAAGAAGTGAAAGACGGTAGTCCCACCACAGTAGACGTATAGACTCCGATAACTATAGAGAGGGTCGTTAGAACTAAGGTCGAACACGAAGTAGGTCGGACCGTAAAGTGTATCACATGAGACGTATATTCAATTTATTCACCCCACTGTTATATGTCGGAACTGCAAGAGGAGTTGACTCACTGACTCGTGAAAGAAGGAGGTACTCCTGTCCCTCTCTGTTGGGGATTTTGTGAGATTTAAGGTCCAAAGTGTCGAGGACCAGAGACAGAGAGACCATTTCCAGTAGTTAAGTCAAAAGAACAAAGTACACCCTTGTTTAGTCTTCAAAGAACGGTTTTTGATCCTGAATTAAATTAAAATTCAAAAATTTTAACTTCACATCAACGACATGTTATAATATATTTAATGTCCACATGTTATATCACTAAGTGTTAAAATTTCCAATATGAGGTAAATATCAATAATATTTTATAATCGAAATAAAGGACACAATATGATATATAGGAGTACCGAATAAAATATGTATTGTCAAACACGGAGAATGAGGAGATGGGGATATAGCGAAGGGAGAAAGGGAGAGGGGCGACCATTGGTGATCAAACAAGAGATACACACACTCAGACGAAGAAAAAACAATATAGGTGATCAAATAACATAAAAAATCTAATGTAAATATTCTCTATATTATGTCATCAATAGAGAGAGGTAGACTGAATAAAGTCAGTCGTATTATGGGAGGTTTGGGTAAGTACTAAGACGTTTACCGTTTTAAAGTGAGACAACTACCTACGAATACAACGAAGGTGTAGGACCGCTAACATTTATTGTGACGATATTTAAAACCCCACGTACACAGAAGAATTTAACCAACCAAAAAAGGTCTATATATGGGTCCTCACCTTAACGACCTAGTACGACGACACGAACCAGTGAGTAAGCACAGACTGAGAAACTCTGGAGTACCTGAGACATCGGACGGTCCGAGGAGACAGGTACCTCTAAGACGTCGTTCTTATGACCTCACCCAACGGTACGGGAGGAGGTACCCTATAAGGGTTGGGTCCCTAGTTTGGGTCCAGAGGACGTACTGTCCATCTAAGAAATGGTCGACTCGGTGGTCCCTTCGGGTTCTTATGACCTCACCCATAGGATAGGGGAGAGATCCCCTAGAAAGGGTTGGGTCCTTAACTTGGTCCCAGAGGACGTAATGTCCAGTATACACCGTCAAGATAAAAATCCAAAAACGCTTGGGAGGTATCAGAAAAGGTGTCACCGATGTGGTTGTCACATGTACTCAAAAGGAAAAGAGGTGTAGAAGTGGTTGTAAACAACGAACACGAGAAAAACTACTATTCGTTTGACTGTCCACACTCTACTATAGAGTAACACCAAAACTAAACGTTAAAGGGACTAGTAATCGTTACGACTCGTAGAAAAGTAGATGGACAACCGGTAGATGTAAAGAAGGAACCTTTTTACAGATAAGTTAAGAAGGACAATAAATTAGTCCAACAAAGAAAAAATTTAGTCCAATATACAAAGAATAGAACTCAACATACTGGAAAAATATACACCACCTATAATTAGAGAAAAATCAGTATAGTAAATGTTCATAAAAGAGGGTAAGTCATACAACAGAAAAGTAAAATAGTCACCAAAGGAAACGATACGTTTTCAAAAATTCAAATTAATTCAGGGTAAACAATTAAAAAAACGAAAATGAAGGAATTAAAAGTCTTTGTTTAGGTTTTTATTTTAACGATACTAAATATATTTTTTACGTCATAATTTCTTAAAATCATTAAATAAGAGTCTTCCTACAATAGAGAAAACATTCGGGACGTGACAAACATTGAAAGACCCCAATTTCTAAAGCACTTATGAAATGTGACAGGACATTACTACGGTTTATAAGTCCTAAATTCTGTAAAGGAAGTCAAATGAAATTAGAAATAACATTAACAACAAACCAAACTAAAAACAGGTCTTCTAGGAGATGAAATAAGGAGAGACGTACCACTCCAAGGGTAATTGACTCTTAAACTTTAAATAATATACGACGACGACGCGACGATTCAGTGAAGATCAGCACAGGCTGAGACACGCTGGGGTATCTGCCGTCGGGTGGTCCGAGGCGGCAGGAACCATAAGAGGTCCGTTCTTGTGACCTCACCCAACGGTAAAGGAAGAGGTTACGTACTTTCACTTCAGTGAGTCAGTACAGGCTGAAGCACTGGGGTACCTGACGTCGGATGGTCCGAGGAGACGGGCACCCTAAAAGGTCCGTTCTCATAACCTCACCCAACGGTAACGGAAGAGGTAAATAATTTACTTGAAGAGTATTAACAATGACCATAATAAATTACTGATTAAAATCAACCGACGAGAAACATATTTAAAAAAAAAAGTGATTCGTTCGTGTCTTAGTATTTCAAGTCCGGATTTTACCTGAAGTCAACAATTAAGTATGTTTACAAAACAAAATGTTTCCTCCTTTGACTTTGAGTCTCTCCAATTCATTAAACCGGTCACAAAATAACGATTAAATAATCGTCAAACCAGTCCTGAGGGATCAGGAAACCTCTTGAATGATTATAATTTAAACCTTAATAAACACATTAAAAAGTGGATATTAGACTGAAAGGGGTGGGAGTGATTTTAATTGTGTGATTTAATTCGAGACAGTCCCGTTCTTGACAGACAAAACAAGAGACGACATAGGGGTTACGGACCATGTTCGAGAACATATATTATTTATATATTTATTTTTAATCTATTTCCTTACTCATTACCTACCCACCTGTTTTGTTTATACATATATCTAAGATGATACTAAATCTATGATCACGAACCAAACCCTCGACGTTTACGCTTATTCTGACTACAGGTCTTTTCTCCGTCTGTGTCTTTGGTTCCGGGTTCCTAACTAGGTGAGACGCTTTAACACAAGAATAAGAGGACCTTACCCTTCCGTCGGAACCCATTATCCCCGACTTTCGGAGTCGGGGTCTGAGGAAATACTTGAAGACGTCCTAGGTTCTGTGCTAGCAGTGAGTTCTTGAACGTGTGGTAACGGGGGATCTACTGACGTATAACTTAAAGACAAGACAAAATAAAATTTTCTCACCGAGTATCATTCAATTTTTATGTGGTTACACATGTGTTAAAGTCACCTTGTTTACTGAGTGTCAAGTTTAGTGTACTTCCCTTTACTAATATTCAGTCGACACTTGTATGACAAAGGTCTTATTAAATTCCGTGATCGGACGGATCAAGTTGTTTTTGTGGTCACCTCAGAAAGGGTATGTACCAAGTGTTTGTGCACTTCTTGACTAAAGGGTCCGAGCAATCCTAGGAAAACTACAACGGTAAACCACGACGTTAGTGTAACAGTCCGATTCAACAAAAAAGGTAGCTCCTTTCATGGTTTCGAGTCCACTCTAAGGAAGAGGGACAGAAGTATAAGTTCGAAAGTCAGTACTCTTCAGGTTCCGGTATTTCCTCATTCACGAGAGGTACGTATAATTGGCATATAGTGGTTAGGGATTGTGAGAGTACCCAGTCTATAAAGTTTTACTTTGTGGAGTATATCTGCAAGTTGTCACCCGTCACCGGTAGTCGTTTAGTAATAGGTGCCCCGGCCAAGTTATTATATCCAGAAGAAATATCTTATTTTATGAAGTCTTACAACCAATTTAAATTTTTTAGTCTATTGGTTCTTTTTATCACATAGTTTATAATCTCACACACCCTTTATATATTGTCTCTATAAATTGTGTGTTAAGAAATTGATAATTACCTTTATCTTTTTTGACAAAGAGGCTTTTTTGGACCTCTCAATTCTTGTTTCAGACATCGTCAGAGTTCCCGTTTTTACTACCTCATAAATACGTCAAACGTAGGACCGACTATCTCTGTCTATTTACTGATTTCAACACTCCAAATTACATATCTCAACGATTAGTTGTTGACTTCAACAAGATTTTAAAGTCCGTGTTTCTCATTTTCCTTCGTTTGTCTTTCTCTAGTAGACAAGATAACGTACCCGTACACTTTCAGACACCTGAATGGACCACCATGTCACTAATCCTGAAGCAAAAGGTTGCGTGTCCTACATCCAGACTAGGGACAAACCCCTCGATCCTTGGGTGTACGGAGTGTCGGTTTTTTTGTTTTGTATTTTGTCTTCGTTTTAACATTGTTTAAGTTATTTCTGAAATGTTTTTCCTTTCACACAGACACCTAATCCTTATTATTTAATCTCAACAAGTGTCTCAACTGACTTTGATAAACGTATATACGTAAGTACAACATTCCGATTAAGTATGTATAAGTATAGTTGTATTGTCACTTCTACTACCGGTAATGAAGTTTTGTCCATGTCTACCGTGATAGTCACCTGTACAATTCGACATGTTCCAACAAATGACCAAACCAGGTCGTAGAAGACCGGGGACGGACCTTATAGTACTGCCGGTATTTTCATCACTATCAAGTGGTAGTTTAGTACAAATGAGTTGTCTCTCGGATTCTTAAATTGTCCTTAGACACTTGAAATGAGTGTAAAAGTGTTTGTTTCTTTCACTTTAATGAAACAGTAACTCATTAAGTAAGCCATATAAGTTTTAAATCTCGTATCCATGGTTCACCGACGATACCCTTTATAAAAAACGAATATTTCTAAGTTCCATAAATGACCAACTTACCGGATTACCGTATACTTCGTTTACTCTATCCGTCACTTTAGGTAGTAAAGAAGTCATTAATCTTGTCGAACTTCGAGATCCGTAAGTACGGAACCAAGTTCCTTTTTAATTCGGTTGTTTGGGTAAAAATGGTTCTCGGTTCCATCGTTGAAGTGAAACTTCACCAAGTATTCTTGAATATACTCCTTCAAAAATCCAGACGAAATAATAGTAGTAAAGATTATGTATCTTCACCGAAGGACTTCTGTTACTCTTCTTTCAATCTCACCACTTCACTCTTATCGTTCCTGTTTAACTCTTGACCTATACTCCTCCCTCCTCGTAAGTATGAGGTAGTCAAATAAGACCTCTATTCTAACAAGGTGGTGTAGAAAGTGTTCGAGGTTACTGTTTGACAACAGTGTCAATATTATAGAGTTACGTGTCTATAATTAATAGTAAGAGTAAGATCATAAGGTACATAACTAAGGTGTAGTATATTTTTGTAGTGAATAATCTTGTTTTCAGATGTCCTAATATACCCTTCGTCAACAAGGTACGACGTCTTTAGTTCCTTTCGAAATACTTCTCCTAATAAAAGGTAGTTTTCGGAACTTCGTCCTCCTTAAATCTACACGTCTTAACTCCTCCATAAGGTCCCTCTTTCTTCTCGGACTCGTTTCCTTTTCCCGTAGTCCGTTTACATAAGTCCCTTATCCTTCGTTTAGTCAAATAGACTCGAATGTTACACCCTCTCCCTTGTCACCTATTAATCCTAGTCCCATAATTTACTATCTTATGTTTTAGGTCCTTCGTTACTTGACCTTAAACCTTCGTTTCTCAATCCAACTCAAAGTTGAGACGTGAATGGTCGAGGTAATTGAGAGTTTATTGAGTACCTCAATTTTTAATCATTGGAGTAAAAACACTATCTCTTGTGACTCCGAATCTGACTGTGCTGACTTCACTGAATCGTCGTCTCCGAATCTGACTACTTATGAATGTCTATAGTCTATCGACCCATTCTTTCTCTGTTCTCACCTTGATCCTGAGGTACCGGTTACTACGAGAAAGCGAGAGGTGATCGTAGAAGACGAGGAAACAGGGGAAACCAAACCGTCGGGAATGGAGACACCTGTACTACTCGTAAAACGGTGTGCTTGACACAGAAACAAAGGATTTTGGGATCGTATCCCAAACTTTTATATACATTGGGTATTTACAATCGATTCACCTTCTTATTCATAGATCGTTGGACAAAATTACCGTCTTAACTCGGGTCCTCTCTCCGGTTCCGACCTTTATTTGTCTACATCTTCTGTAGACGATTCTCCAGTAACCACATCGGTCGTCTATCTCCTCAACTAAACACCAACATTATTTAAGCTTCTGGTAAATTACTTGTGTAACTGACGTTCACTCGTATTCTTATAAAAGAGAAAGATGAGTATAACTTTACATCGATAGTTCAGGTTTCTATCCTACTGACAGGGGTACTTCGAGGGTCCCAGTACAATCCTTCGTAGAAGAAAACTTCCGTCCATGAGTCCTATTGCTACTAACTGTTTTTGAAGGACAATAGGAAAGTGTTTATGTCAAAATTATAGCCTTGAAAGTCGTACAGCAATCGTACTTTATTAGAAGTGTTTGTTGTGGACGATTAAAGACTTTTAATGTTTACTCTGACAACACTTTCTGTTCTCTTCTTGTTAAGTTTTAAAGGGATTTTCCTTACACGGTACCAGAAAACGGGACAAAAGATCTCGACTCACTACTGGAGACCCTTAGGTAAACCTCAAATATTACAGTTTTCTCTAATTGCCCACTCTCCGAAACAAAATGAAATTTTTACCTTTACATTATTACCGGTTGTCAAAAAGTCTTTCCGTATTTGTTCCAGTATTGTTGGAAAAAAACAGGACTACTCACACTAAGACGTTTTGGTCACTGGTCTCCGTTAGCTTACTTCTGTGGATCGTGGTTAATAGTCCCTAATCATCTGTGAGACAAACAAACTAACTGAATTTAACGGAGGACAAAATATCGGTATCCGTACTCTCTATTATCTCTTCCGTCAACCTTACGAGTTCGTAACTTAATGTCAGTATTTTTCTCTTTCGAACATAAATATGAACTACGTCAATCAGGGAGGTGGTGGGGGGTAGTTCCGAATAGTTATATCTACCTCAAAATTTTAATATCAGGATTTTTTATTACCTCCTTTATTTAAAAGTTTAAGTTTGATATAGTTTGTTACCCCAACGTCTTCTTCATTATAAATGTAAATAATTATTAGTGAGTTTAGTAGTAAACTCTTATAAAAAATACATGTACTGGGACACTATTCGACGTATTACCGTGTTGGTACTTCTGTGTAAACCCCCCGACGTCGTCTACTATCGTTGTTTTCATGTATTTAGGATATGTCCCGTGTCATATTTATATCCAAAAGGGGTGAGAGGCTTTAATCTCGAAAGGTTAATTTGGAAAACATTCGGTTTTACCACATTTCGTTTCTTCGTCGATGGAATCCTGTGTAGAACGATCACTTACGTGTTTCAGTTCTATACCGATAGTAGTTCTTCCGTTATTGTTCTTTATTGTTCAAGGTCACTCTTACATCTCTTTTGTCTTGTGAACATATGACTACCACCCCTATATTTAACCACGTTTGGTGATATTTTTAAAGAGATATTTTAGGTGGTACCTCCAAGGAGTTTTTTAATTTTTGTCTTAATGGTATGTTAGGTTGTTAAGGTTCATAAATAAACTTTTTTTATTTTTGTGATTGAGTTTTTATAGGTACGTGGAGGATACAGAAACGTCGTAATATATGTTATCGGTTATAAACCTTCCTCGGATTCACAGGTAGTTATCTACTGATCTGTTTCTTCTACACCAGATATATACGTTACCTTATAATGAGTCGGCATTTTTCTTACGTCTAGAATGGTAAACGTTGTTGTACCTACTTGGAGTTCTCATAATACGAATCACTTTATTCAGTTTGTCTCTTTCTGTTTATGACATACTAAAATGAATATACATCTTAGATTTTTCGTTTTGTTTACTTGTTTCTTTTCTTTTGTAATCGTCTGAGAGTCTATGTCTCCTGGTTTCACCACTAACGGGTGTCCAACACCCCCTGTCCGCTTTGTCCACTTCCCCTAATTTCCCATGTGTGAAGGTCAATGTTTTGTTTATTGAGTGTCCCTACATTACATGTCGTATTATTATTAAAACATACCACTGTTTTCTATTGATCTGTGATACTAGTAAAGAAGTACATTTTTTTTAAAGTTTCGTGATATAACATGTGCACTTCGATTACATTATCACACCTAGTTAATATTAAGTTATTTTTTCTTCTTACAATTTTTTATTATTTAGTTCTATTTGTGTCCACGAATGTTTGCGTCAAGGTCCGATATCGTCAAACTACGATTCTACGACTCATCAACTACATCAAGGGTCCCTTCCTCGAACCGCCGCGGTGAGGACGAGTCCGACACCCGTCGGAGACATTGTGATCGATGTTTTGTTTACGACTTGTGATGAAAAGTAAAGGAGGAAAAAGTGTTTTCGTTTTTAGGGACTTAAAGAAAATCAATCTCTTTTCTTCATGATTACATTCAGAAAGTATTTTCGTTTCACTGTATTTCGTTTGATAGTTTTAGGTCCCCTATGGACATGTTCGTGTTCGATCTCTCGAATTTCCTTCTTTGTTGAATTTAGGTGGTCCCGATTTATATCTACCGAAAACATTTCTTTCAAGTAAATTCACCTAGGCACACCGATACTCTGACAAAGTGATTCACCTTTTTGTCCTTTGTTTATTATTCAACTCCCTTACTTTATTCATTCCCGAGTCTTATCCTACGTACACTTCACTTTCAGTGAGTCAGTACAGACTGAGAAACACTGGGGTACCTGATATGTCAGGTACCTTAAGGGGTCCGGTCTTATGACCTCACCCATCGGAAAACGAAGAGGTCCTCTAGAAGGGTTGGGTCCCTAGTTTGAGTCCAGAGATCGTAACGCCCGTCTAAGAAATGGTCGACTCGATGTTCCCTTCGGGTTCTTTTGACCTCACCCATCGGATAGGGAAGAGGTCCCCTAGAAGGGTTGGGTCCTTAGTTTGGTCCCAAAGGACGTGACGTCCGTCTACTCGATAGTCCCTTCGTATTCGGGTATCCTCCGTGTCCAGTGTACATTAGTCATATCACCTTCTATGTGGATCATTCCATTTGACCTTACTTTAATATCTCCCGAACCTTAAGGTACGACTTTTTAACGTTCAGTAAGGGATGTGGTCGTGAAAGGTTATCTTAAAGGTTACAGACATAGACATAGATACAACAACACCACCAAAATCAACCTTCAGCACAGGTTGAGAAAAACGTTGAGGTACCTGACGTCGGGTGGTTCGAGGAGACAGGTACCCTAAAGGGTCCGCTCTTATGACCCCACCCAAAGGTAAAGGAAGAGGTCCCTAAAAGGGGTGGGTTTCTAGTTTAGGTGTAGGGGATGTACGCCCGTCTAAGAAATGGTGACTCGGTAGTCTCCTCGGGGGAGGATATAGATATAAATGTAGATTAAGGTGGGTTGTACCACTGGTGATCGGTATGTTCTGATAAAACACGATTTATACCGATCAAGTAGACTCTCTGACTTCAAAATTAAAATAATAAAATTTTAATAATAATTTATTACACAATGTAAACTTATCGGAATACACCGATCACATAGCATGACTTGTCACGTCTGTTACCATCGGTAATTTTACAAACGTGTTCTCTCACCGTACTAATCTCTTTACGAAGTCATAATCAAAAGGAAACGTGTCAGATTTTACAACTGAATAAACCCCTTTCCCAAAGAAATTAGTGACGGGTACATTAGTGATGTTCTAGAAGTCAAAGGACTAAAGGGGATTAATCTCTTTGTCACACTCGTGATTAATTAAATAATATCTTCTTGTCAATTATCTCTTTCACACCGATTTACTTTTTTCTAAAAATTTTTTGTCATCGTCTACCATTTAAGACATTCACAAATTTTAAAGATCGTGTGGTTGTACTTACGGAATACTGAGAACTCTTTGTTGTGTAAAGAGGAACCTACCTTTCTAATATAGAATGAGTAGGATTCGATTAATTACATACATAATGATTATCTGACAAGTATTCTATGTATCCTTTTGTGTTTTTATTCGTTACATGTGTAAATCTTCCCGTATGAACAAGACTGTGGATACACACTAAATCTTTAAAATCCGGAGATCCGAGTGTTTTAGCGATAAAAAGGTATTACTATTTTTTCTTATTATCTTTATGTTTATACAATAAACGTAAGACACGTTTGTTTTTTGATGTCTACAGTATTTAGACAAAAAGAGACCCCGTAGATACTCTAAGTTTTTTCGAAAATGAAGTTTCGAAGACAGTCTTATAAATAAATTCAGTTTTACTTTTTACGAAGAGATACAAAAATCGATATCGTAAAATTAAATCTCCGTCGAACCTCAAGTTCAACAAAGGAATAAATATCATCGTTTAAATCCAATTGACCACTTTTAAACTACCTAATGTCTAAACGGCAACCATCCATTTTATCAGTACGACTACTTATCTGTAACTTTAAGATTTTGCAGTTCAAGGTTCATACAAAGACTTTATTCACCTTTAGAGAAGACGAACGTGTTTCTACTCTACCAATCTATCGTAGTGACTGGGTTACCTGTACTTAAACTCGTTTGAGACCCTCTACCACTTCCTGTCCCTTCGGACCACACGACGTCAGGTACCCCAGCGTCTCAACCTGTACTGAATCGTTGACTTGTTACCGACGTGTTCTTCGACTAAACTATGGTGTACGTGGAGTTGGATTGTATTCGAGTCTGTCGACGTACATTCGGTTTCCAACACCTACTTTTTCTCTTTACACCAGTGATTTATCGTCTCTTTTGAGTGGTACACGGTCCGGGGGAAGTCTCGTTCAGTTTTAAGGGAAGGTACATAGACGAAAAGATTCAATCGTTCGACGACGTCGGTTAATCGATTGTCAGAGGATGATTGGGGTCCGGTTTTTTGTACTTCAGTAGGACCTACAAAAGAGAAACAGAGTATGTGGTGTACGTTAGACAAGTTTCTAAGACGAACAAGATAGAGGTTTTATATGGATCTTAGATTGGTCGAGAACAACGGACATGACTGAAGCAAAGAATAGACTTAGTGTATCGGAGGGTCGCCAAGAGGGACGAGGATGGAAAGGGAAGACGGGATAAGGGATCTGATCGTTTGTCTACACGGAAAGTTTTACTTTCAGTCCGTCTTTTATTTGAATTGTCAATGGTTTCCCCCTTCCACGCTCCCTTCCCTATTTAATCCTCCAACCCTAACTGTATTTGTGTGATGTTCCACCGCGATCGCCATTTCTTGAGCGGATGGTTACGTCCTCTATATTCTCTACGACCAAGTTAGGGACCCGACCCTTCTAGACCTCCTCCCGCTCCGTTGGGTGAGGTCATAAGAACGGACCTCTTAGTGTACCTGTCTCCTCGGACCACTCGATGTCAGGTATCCCAGCGTTTCTCAGTTTGTGTTGACTTCACTGTATCGTGTGTCATATATTTTATTAGTTGTTCGTGGATGACATATTGTGTCCCTTAAGATGAGTTACAAGATGTTGGATATACCCTTTTCTTAGACTCTTTCTTATCTATATACATATGGATTTTGACTGTGTTGTAACATTTAGTTCATACACACATACACACACACACGAGTCGGCACAGATTCAGAACGTCGGAGCACCCGACATCAGACGGTCCGAGAAGACTTACTGTAGTCAATATACACCTTAGATTTTTTATGTGGTTGATCCCTTATACTGTATTTTCTTCGTCTGAGTGTTTATATCTCTTGTTTGACTACCAATGTCCCCTCCCCGTTATATCCCATCCCCTAACCCTTCATATTTAACAACCCATATTCTATCCGAGTCCCTACATAACGTGTTGTACTCCTTATATCGGTTATAAAATATTATTGACATTTACCTTTCATTGGAAATTTTTAACATATTCAAAATTTAACATTGACTGGAGACCGGGAGGAATGAGAGTAGACGAAAATAAAAAACGGTTACCATAAATAGTACAAGATTGTTAGATATTATATGAATACTAAAGACTGTATACGTAAAATTACAAAGGGGGAAAATCTATGTACAAGGTACGTACACAAAATAAACGGATACACGGTTCATCGTGTTGTCACGGATGTGTATGATCCTTGAGTTCTTTATCAACGGACATACTTAATAGTACTTTGTGATGACAATAAGATTAAACACATAGGATTAATACATACATATTTGGTAATGTAAATATCTGTATTACTTCTGTAACAAACTTGACCTAAAAGTATTATAGATTTGAGGGTACACCATTTAGTTCTTAGGGATGTTTACTATAATTGGGAAAGTTCAGTACTACCATATTAAAATTTTCCAAAGTTCGAATAAACAAAGGTTTTTATAATCTTTCAAATGAAAAGGACGATCCGGTAGAAAAATTTAAAGAAACTCAGGATTCGTAAGATATGTATGTCGATATCTATTAAGTAAGGACGTAAGTACACATAGGTAAAATCCGGTCCGTAACAGGTTTCGTGACCCTTTTATTTCTAAAAATCTTGTGCCAGAGACTACAACTTTTCGACTACTTTTGGAGTTTTAGAATATTACTCTCAGATTCGACATTTGTTCAATAATGAATGTTTACTGAGTCATAACTATCGGCGTCAAACTGAGATTCACGTAATTATTTCGTGTCCGATTCCCGTTACCTGACGTTTAAGTGAAGACTAGATAAATAATTTACTATTTAAGTGTACCTTTACAATCCGTCCGTACCCTAAATTTTACTCTACCAGAACCCAAACTTGGGGTATGATATGGTAGAAAGTCAAAAGTTGTATCTAGGAATAACTTCACATTATATGTATGTCTCTTCGTGTTCAAGATAAACGCGTCGACTTACGTAAAAGTGTTCTACTCGTGTGGGTACATTAGACATGGGTTTAGTTCCTAGTCTTGCACTTGGTATAGGGGGGTTAGGAACTCAAGACAGTGAAGTAAGGGGACACCAATCGGTGACTGGACTAAAGATTGTCGTATCCGAGGAGGCGGACAAAAATCTTGTGACATATTTACTTTAGTAGGTCGAACATAGAAAAACACGGACCACAAATGGGTTATAATACAGACACTCCAAGTAGGTACAACAAGATATATCAACATCTGACAAATAGGAGTGACGAAAACACTTGGATTGTGTCAAATACACAAGGTGACAACCACTTATAACCTCATCGAAGATCAAATCCCCAATAAATCTTGTCACGAAGACACTTTTAAGAAAACCATTTACGTTTTTACGTAATCGAACTTGTCCATAAGGGTCCAAAGACTTCACCAAGACGTTCAAATGTAAGGGGATCATCACTTACACTCAAGACTAATGAAAATTTGAAAGGTTCACGAAAAAAAATTTTTTTTGTATATGTATAAAAATATTCAGTACTTGGAAACTCAGGGGTGGTATTATCGGATGGAGGTGTATGGATGAAGATAGTATAATAATTTTGTATAATGTAAATGGACATGTACATGAATCCATAATGTTCGGGTAGAGAAGGATGGTACGTCACTCGGAGAACTCGGAACGACAAATATAAGGGTTCAGGTTTGTGTCCAGACCTTGTATGTTTCAATAAAGTATTAACAAACTAGTTACTTACATCAATGATTACTTATCTGTCTATTCATATATCCTAAAAGGACAAGAATCACATGTTTTATATATGAACCTTTAAAAGGATTGTGAAAGTCTACAACATCCTCTTCAAAGTTAGAGAATAGAGATTGGAGGTTATTATGTTCTTAAGGATCTCTAGAAACTCTAGGTCTTAGGTTCACAGACCGAGTCGATGAGTCGGTCACACCTTTTTTCTTTGGCTCGTATCCCTTTAAGGAGAAACCGACTTCTTGACACGATGTGTGGTAATAAAATCAAACGTAAATGGGGTCTAAGGTGTCTGGTCACACACGTAAGGTATAAACGTTTTTTCATTTTCGGAGCCTTTCTAAAAGAATTTTTTGTACATTTATTCACCGTATAAATAGTCCGGTTAATGTGTTACACCCCTTAGAGCATATAAATCTAAAAAGGATATAAGTGTTATATCTTTTAAAAAAGATATAAATATTTACCGAGACTTTTATGTTTACCGGGTAACCCAACAGTCAATCACTCCCTTTATTTTATTAATCCTCTCTCTATGACCAACCCCCTCTAACATGTTTTACTCTCTTTAAGTTGTAAGTACTAAAGTCATTTATCCTTACAACTCAAGTTGGAGACTTGGTGCTTTTTAGAAAGTTTATCTTTTCCTGGAACTCGTTAATCTTTTTAGATATCTCAATTTGAACAGTAATATGTTCAAAGAGGAGTTTGTGTTTTATTATAGACGACTCTTTTCTTTCCTTCCTTCCCTTATTCTTGTCTTCTTACCTTCCTGAGAGTTACTTGCAACTTTCCATGTTTTATTTTTTACCAACGTCCGGAAACATGACCGTTGGGTGAGGTCGTTGGAACGGACTTTTAGGGTATTTGTCTCCTCGGATCGCCCGATGTCACGTGTCCCAGTGTTGTCTCAGTCTGTACTGACTTCGTTGATCGTGGGTGTGTACGTCCCGGAAACATTGGAACTTTCCGTACTATATTACTACAAGCTTCCCTACTCCTACGTATCTCTAAACGTCAACCTGAGTACCATAGATGATTATATTGGACCCCTAATCCGAGAGACTTATAGTTAATAAAGTAAATATATACTTTTGTTACGTATAGAGTCTCCAACTAAATTCTTAGTTTATACCGTATACATTGTATGAAACATATATGAAGTACCGTTCATCTTTCCATTTTTCATTGTTGTCACCGTCTAAATAAAGGAACCCGAGGTTTTAGTGACACCTGTCACTGATGTCGGTACTTTAATTTTCTGTGAACGAGGAACCTTCCTTTCGATACTATTTGGATCTGTTACATAATTTTTCAACTCTGTAGTGAAATGGTTGTTTCCAGACATATCAGTTCCGATACCAAAAAGGTCACCAGTACATATCTACACTCTCAACCTGACACTTCTTCCGACTCGCGGCTTCTTAACTACAAAAGCTTAACATCACGACCTCTTCTAAAAACTCTCAGGGAACCTGTCGTTCCTCTAGTTTGGTCAGGTAGGATTTCCTTTAGTTGGGACTTATGAGTAACCTTCCTGACTACGACTTCGAGGTTTTGAACCGGTGGACGACGCTTCTCGGTCGAGTAACCTTTTCTGGGACTACGACCCTTTCTAACTTTTGTTTCTCTCTTCTCTCGTCAACTCCTACTCTACCGATCTATCGTAGTGACTGAGTTACCTGTACATAAAGTCGTTTGAGACTCTCTATCACCTCCTGTCTCCTCGAACCCGAACGACGTCAGATACCCTAATGTCAGTCTGTGTTGAATCGCTGACTTGTGTTGTTATTTAATATGAAGTATTTCACGAATAGTGTTACAGACTGAATCTCGTGAGTTGTTTAAAAATGAAACACAATACCAGTTTGAACAGTAGTGTAGTAATGACAGTTGATTTGGTTCACGAATACCTCCTAGGAGAGTACAAGGAAAGGACCCTACTCCTTGATATCGTACTCTTTATAAACTATGAAATAGTCATTTTTAAAAGACGTCAATTTGACCGGGGTAAATTTAATATCTACCGTATTTGCAGACAATGCTTATATACTCCTAAATTTGTACCCCGAGGTCGGTAGAGACACTCCCAACCCTTCACGACAGGACCCGTATCCCGGGAACTCAGTAGAAACACACCTACCTCGGTTACCCGAGATGAGAATCTGTCTACGAAGTACTCTTGTCTAGTTCCAAGTCGGGAAACGACTCTATGTCGGACACACAGTCGTCACTCGGTCTCTTCGTCAGGGTGGTTTTCCTAGGAGGAGTTCTTATAGACCTGGAAACCTTTCAAGATCAATAGTGGAGTTTCCAATAACGATAAGGGTGAAGGAGACGACGAAGGTCACTTGTTAAACTTGAGGTGGAGGAACGAAGTTTATTTGTCAATTCGTATAAACTAAAAGTAGTAATGTAAATAGTTGTAGACTATACAAGAGTGAATAGAGAAACCACTCTGTCCATAATCAACAAATAGACGGGAAGTACATAGTCATAGACTACAACAAAGACGTAAGAATAAACGAGTGACAGGTAGACGTGAAGAATGTGTGTGAGGGGTCCTCTTATCCTTAAGGAGCTTTCACTTTCAGCGAGTCAGTATAGGTCGAGAAATACTGGGGTTCCTGCCATGTCAGATACCTTAAGAGGTTCGGTCTTATGATCTCTCCCATCGGATAGGGAAGAGGTCCCCTATAAGGGTTGGGTCCTTAACTTGACCTCAGAGGACGTAACGTCCGTCTAAGAAATGGTCGACTCGATGGCCCCTTCGGGTTTATCGTCCTTGACACAGACGGAATAAGGGACGCTATATTGGGTCGTGTGAGAGGATCGTGTTGCACCCTCTCTTCTCTAAGACGGACCTCTGTGATCCGACGTTATTCGTAGGACTAAACAACTTCGTACGTTGTTGTATAGGGGTTCATTTGTTCACCGTTTCTCGGTACTTGGGAAATATATGGATGGTATATATATATGTATATCCATATATATGTGTGTCGTCCTTCACTACTCGGTCGAAAAGGTACCGTTCTTACATAAACAACAAGGAACAGGATAAAGGAGAGAAGGTTTGGTAGTCGGACCGAAAATTCGTAATATCAAGGGGGTATGTCGGGAAGGGATTGTCCGATGTTGAGGGAAACGTTTTCTTTAACACTTATAGAACGAAAATAGTATGTAAACCTTGTATGATTTTTCGGGACTAACAGTCACGTATTCCGATGGACCTTTAAGGAATATAAAGAGAGGTCAATGATACAAAAAGTCCGATTATAAGTCATGTTACGTCAGAAAGAATAAGTGAGAAAAATATGGTCGTTCACCAGTAGGAACGGACTGATGTGATTTCACGTAAATCTTAGTGTATAGGTAAGTCCTAGGTAAGGAAGGATCCTCTCATCTACATTCGACACAAGACGGTCTAAGAACGGGTATTTCGCACTGAACTTTCCAGGACGTCTTTCACCGGAGAAGTCAGAATCCACGAAGCAGAGTCGACATGGACGAGTATTACATTCGATTCGAAAGCACGACACCTGAGACCATGAATGGTTCGTGACAACGCGTCTCTTGTCTGTTACGAGGGAGAGAGAATTTGTTCCATCTCTCGCAGTCATCGACCTGATGTTTACTACACCGTATAAGACTCCCGTCTTTGGTTAAAGGTACCTTGTGGACGGAGTAAATTCCGATGGTATTCTGTGTACCAAAGTGTTCAGGAGTCTTTTGAAGCAAATGAAATATTTTGAGTTAATTAAGAACTCGAGGGAGGTACCCTATTTTGCTTTGACGGTGATATCACTTCCGTACTCTTCGTCAAAAATGACATTGGTCTTTATCTTGGTTCTTTTCTAGACGTCTCTACTTGAACTTTACCTGTAGGTCTGTTGTAAAGACCTTCGTCAACGCCACAGGAGAGAGAGGGACCGGGTTGGGGTCTACTGTTAAGGATAGTCTCGGAAGAAAGGAGACTGTTCGGGAGGGTACACAGTCCGGAACGTGTCTCGATCTACAGTACAAGGGTCCCACTGTCCCTGGTAGAAGGTTCGTCCGTTACTTAACTGGAGTATTACCCCCCTTACTCAGGAGTACCCTCTACCCTCCTCCTACCACGTGGAACTGTTACCAAACATTGTCTTCTATGAACTGGTCATTTGCGACAAAGCAGTATAGGTGGGTATGGGTGGGGTCCCACGAGGTCACCGGGTACCAAGTGGTTGGTCGTGTAAGGAGGGTAGTCTAATTACCACCGCGGGTAGGTGGATGATTCGTGCAAAGGTTAACTTCATTAGAGGCTGAGAGGTGGTGGTGGGTGGAGAGGTGGAAGAGTAAGGAGAGATGTCTGCATTAATGATCAACTAATGAATGATTAGGAAGACAATTCCTCTTAAAGCCGAAGTGACATTCCTAAGCATTGTGATTGTCCCTTTTTGACCTCCGATCGACCACTTTGAAAGGACTTCCCATCCTTATAGCATTCCTCCTACCGCAGGTGTGGTAGTCAAGGGAACTTGAGGAGTGAGGGTCGAGGGATACTTCCTAGCCATTGAAATCTTTATTTCGTATTTACGACACCGTTAATCCAAAGAAGGACCCTCAAAGAACCCGTAAGTCCTCATTGAGCACACACACACACACACACACACACACACACACACACACACATCTTCCCTTTCCCAGCGTCCAAGGATGTCTGGGCCTGAGACGAGGAAACCGGTGGACTAGGGTCCACCGGCGCAGGGCCCCCGCCGTGCGTCCCTTCGTGCCACGGCCCCACCGTCACACTATGCCTCCCCACACTGACGCTCGGGGGGCGCGCGTGGGCATGGGTGGGAGCGTGGGGCGTGGCGGGCGCGTCGCATTGACCGGCGACGGCGGCGGCGTCTGGCCCGAGCCCTCCACGTTTCGTGGCGCACACCTCGGCCTCGCCGCCCGCCCGACGACGGACCGCAGGCGGCGCGCCAGGAGGGAGGAGGCGAGAGAGGCGGAGAGAGGACCGCCGGCGCGTCGGGCCTTGGACCCTTCGGCGCCGCGGCTCGGGCGTCGAGTCCGCGCCCCTGGTCGTGTCTCCGCGCCCGCCGCCCTCGCGACTCTGGTGTCAGGGGCACCTCTCCGCCTCCCCTCGGGCCGGACTCGACCGTCTCGGCTCGCACACTCACAAACGCGCACTTTCGCTCCCGACGTGCCACGAGCCGTGACTGTGGCGGCCGGGGCCGGGTCCAGCGGCGTCGGGGCCTCGGAGGGCAGACGCGGGGTTCCGTGTGCGCTTCGTCGGTACTTGTGGTTGCTTCGGTTCCTCATAGACCGGGCCTCTCTTTAGGGAGTCGAAAAGCTCCATCCCCCGATCCAGACCGTCTCTGCCTGCCCCTCTAGCCCCGTCCCGTAGGGGCTCCAAGACCCACTCCTTCGGCGCGGGGCAGGGTGGAACTTCTTCTCCCCGTGCGTTCACTCCCGCGAACGTCTTCGAACGAGCGGGCGAACGGGCCCCCATCGACGGAAAGACCGCCTAACGACCCAGGAACCTACCGAGCTGAGAACAGCCCACCGACCCGAGTCTTCGGGGGTAGAGCTTTTAGTTCAAAGTCAGAAGTTTGACCAAGACTTTCGTCCGACGGGGGGCGCGTAGGGAGGCTACACCTGAGGGTCCCACCCGACGACCGTCGCCGGCCGGCGCGTGAGGCCCCCGCTCCTAGTCCGGTCCATCCATGGGACCGCGGATCGTCGCTCGTTCCTGAGACTTGGCTCCCAAGGTCTCAGGGTCAGGGAGGCCCGCGGCTCCCAGCCCTGGGGTCGCAACTGAGCCTTCACTCCTACTTTCCCCGGGCCTGTTCCCTATCGAACCTCCTCTCCCTACTTCTACGTTTTTTTGTTTAGGTTTGGGTAGTTTCCGTCGCGATGGAGGGCCCACCGTCAGTGGGTCGCGACGAGACGCGAAAGCCACTTACTTGACGTCTCGTGCAAAAGGGCAGCAGAACCTTCTCTATCTACCAAGAGGAAGGAGTGGAGGGGTCGGGTATCGAAAGCGGGCGGAATTGGTTGGGTGGATCTCTTTCGGTCAGGATCTCCCTCACCGCTCCGCCCGCACTGAGGACAACGAGACAGAAGAAGGGTGGCGTAGTGTCGTCGTAGACGTGGTCCCGGGGGCCCCCTACCCCCTGTGAAACTCTTACGCCCTCTCCTTCGACCTCCTACTTGATCTTGGAACCAATCAAGATTTACTGTCGGTTGGAGGGCTCAACAAAACGAAGGAAAGGAAGAGAGACATAAACTTAAAATTTTGTAAGGAATTAGGACACAAAAATGAATCCAATTCCCTTTTTTTACCTTCGTTCGGTCCGAAGTGTCTCGTTCAGGACTTTGGTCCAAGGGGTAAAGACTTTCTACTATCTGATATCTGATTAATCATTTGATCTTCCGCACGTAACGAGAAAGAGGATAAACTCCCCCCAACAAGACGATTTTCCTTAAAATATTGTGGTGAACCTTTTTATTAAAACGGAGACAAAAGGGTTTAACAGAAATTTACCTGGAGGTATTAATGTCTAGAAGGAAAAATTGAGTGGAGAATTCGGTGGCTAAAGTCCAGATAGACTTTTGTTCTATAGGTCCATTTAGTGGGTGATTCGCGTTCGGACCACGCACTTTGAGTTCAGATCGTTTACACAGTGATTATAAACTTTTATTAGTCCTCTACAACGTATTCCTGTCCAGAACTCCCAAACATCCTAAGAATTCTTAAAAGAAACAAAGATAGAAGTTTTTCATTTGTACCCCTACTTCTCGACTTCCCAAAACAGGTATTTATGATGATGACTGTAGTCACAGTAAGGATTTTCTCATTAATCTTCGTAGACGTCCTCCCAGTGGACTAATGTTTCACGGTGAATTTATCATGAGGATAAAAGAAATATTTACACCCATGACAAAAAGAGGAACCATTGACGTCTCTTAAAACTAGCAAACATGTACTTTTAGATATGACAAATACGTTTGTTCGTTACCGTCCACGAAAACAAGTCCACAATACGAAAAGGAACCGAAAAGACGTATACTTACCCTCTAATGTTTTATCATGTGTGGGTCTTTTCCTTCAGTTGAACGAATCCACTTTATGTCTTAATATCTCACGAACTTACGTTAGGGTCCGTTGTGCTTCTACCTTCCTCTGACGACCACTGGAGGTTTCCGAGGAAGGACATTCTTCTTAGACACGACGAGTATCCCGTTCTCTTTTCATTTTGAACCGTCAAGAGGTACACTACTTACATCTATCGTTTTGGTTTACGAAACTCAAAGGTTTGACCTAAAATAGGGAGTTTTTACGTTATACCCATGGATATATTTCAAAGATCCATATATTTCAAAGTTAATGTATAGATAGTTTGGGTTTTGTAACCTGTGTCAACGTCTATGATCTGTGGTAACATCTGGTTCTCTTACTAATAACTTAGATTTATAACAGTTCCTTGTTAGACATAGAATGACTGTAAAGTCTAAAGAAAAACTGTACTCTGCAGTGTACTTGATTTTCCTATCCAAGTTCAAACCCTACACAAAGGTAAAGATCTAATTTACAAATGCCGTTTTTAGTGAAAAGGGATTAAGACAGTACTTTAGAATTGAGATCAATTGAAATACCATACATATAACTAGAACACAGTAACACGGAATCTCGTCTCTAAACCGTTAGGTAAACTTATGACCCCTTTCAGTTTTATCTAATGAGTTCAAGAGTCTCCCAATTGAGTTTATCTGACTCATTTTATTATAGACGAGCAACAAAACCTAGGGACTACCACTGATAATCTTCTTTTCTAAATTTAATAGATACTTCCTCACCTGGAGTAAGAGCGAAGACTATAGACATGGGGAAAACCTCAGTCTAAGCCAATCTTTCCCACCTCTGTATATAAAAGGTCGTTTTTTAAGAAGTAACTCATACAAGTGAGTAAAATCCCGTTATTTTCCCTATTTTTGAGTTACAACCGAATTTTGAGTTGTAAGTTTTTTGATCCTAGTACCGTAGGTCAGGGTAGTGAAACACCGACTATCTACTCCTTTGTTACCTTTGTCACTGTCTAATATAGAAAAACCCGAGGTCTTAGTGACGTCTATCACTGACGTCGGTACTTTAATTTTCTGCGAACGAGGAACCTTCTTTTCGATACTGGTTGGATCTGTCGTATAATTTTTCGTCTCTGTAATGAAACGACTATTTCAAGGTAGATCAGTTTCGATACCAAAAAGGTCATCAGTACATACCTACAATCTCAATCTGATATTTCTCTCGACTCACGGTTTCTTAACTACGAAAACTTGACACCATAACTTCCTCTGAGAACTCTTAGGGAACCTGATGTTCCTCTAGTTTGGTCAGTTAGGATTTCCTTTAGTCAGGACTTATAAGTAACCTTCCTGACTACGACTTCGACTTTGACGTTGAACCGGTGGACTACGTTTCTTGACTGAGTAACCTTTTCTAGGACTACGACCCTTTCTAACTCCCGTCCTCGTCTTCCCCTACTGTCTCCTATTCTACCAACCTACCGTAGTGACTGACTTACCGGTTCTCAACCAGTACCTGTCACCCCGGACCGTACAACGTCAGGTACCCCAACGTTTCTCGACCTGTACTGACTCACTGACTTGACTCCCCATTTTTTAAATTTCCAGATTAGAGTCAACCATTTCTTAGGCGGCCGTTACGTCCTCTGGACCCAAACTAGGGACCCAACACTTCTAGGCGACCTCTTCCCTATCCGATGGGTGAGGTTATAAGACCGGACCTCTTAAGATACCTGACATATCAGTTACCCCAGCGTTTCTCAGCCTGTACTGACTCACTGAAAGTGAAAGTTAGAACTTACTGAGTTTAACGTCAACCTAATGGATACCCCGTGTCTAAAAGACCGTGAAAAAAAAATAGGGTATATACAAAAATGTTCTACATCCCTCTCCTTATATCCTTTAGTTTTGGTGACTCAACCTTAGGATCCGGATGCTCAAAGATCGACTCATTGGATCCAGTTAAGTGATTGTAGAGACTTGGGACTCAAGGATCAGATACTTACTCCTATTGTTACGGTGTATCCTGATTTTCACGTAATTCATTCGATTTCGTGTGTCTATATGTCATTCTACATCTCATTCGGGACAGTGCCTCAATCGATACAATTACATCCTCCTTACACTCCTCAATTTGCGTTACACACACACACACACACACACACACATACATACGGGTTCAAGTAAAAAAGGTGAGGGAGACGTCAACTTGAGGAGTCTAACTTGTAAGATTGGGTATAATGAATCCCAAAGTCTCCTAATTACATGGACCATCTCTGACGGATGGTAAAACTCGTTGAGCGTGTTCTTATTAAACTTTTATTTCACGACATAAATCTTTTCGACAATCGGAAAGTTTCTCACATACAAAACAAATAATTATTGTCACTATTATTAGGAGTTACGAAAGGTATTTTATGAGGTTTTCTTTTGAAAGTGTAGTCAAGTCAAGGGTCCTTACTTGTAAAGGTTTAGACATCGTAAATATCTTTAATTATGAACACTGTATAGTCTATGGTCCGAAAGAAGATATTAAAGTTAATGTATAACTTTATATGTGTAACATCACTGAATAATATATAGTTTATCTAAAAAACCTCAGTCGGAAATATAAAACTCACATAAAAAAAAGACTAATCTCTTGTCAGGTCCTACATGGACGGTACACGTTCCTTTTCACAGTCTCCGACCTATCACTCTTTATTTATTCTGGGTGTGACATAACAACTTCTAAAATATCCAATCTTCTCTTCTGGTTTTGTATTTGACTACCAAAATCATACTTACTGTCCATTCTCAAAAAAGACCCATGTTACTTGTGGTTTCTTCCCCAGACGTTCGGTTGGGTTCCCGAGTCACCCCTGAAAGACTACTACTAATACTACCACTAATTTTGGTAGTTACAAATAATAAATGATACAAGGTCCACAAAGTAAGGTATTTAGTGGGAGACGTTGACTCCGAACCTCTGAAATTCCTACCCATCCTTACTTTAGTTAGTACTGACCCCGTAAAAATGTGTGACATGAATTAGAGTATAACTATCTCAAGTAGGTAAAATTTGTAACGTCAACGGGAGTAACAAAAACAAAACAAAAAAACGGAATTAACAAATTTCCTGTCTCTTACGACTCGACTTTTGATTGACCAGTTCTTAAATTCCCCAACAAAATTAATGAGTCATTCTCGTATTAAAGTTGAGTTTAACAAATAAATTTTTTACGTTTCTTAGGTTTGTTGGGTCTTAAATTTCTACCCTATATGTGATAAAACTGTTTCCACCAAATTTTTGTATAAAATACACCTGCATAAAACAACAATATAAAGTCTCGGAAAACTTACCTGACTACACAAGCTTCGGACTTCTGGGTCATCTTATGAACCTTTCAACAAATGTCTTTCATTTCCTTAATCCCCCTACACTGTTCCACTTTACCCTATGTAAACATTCGGTCCTCTTCTTCTGAAATGGAGGTGAGTTACCTCCTGTCAGTGCCTCTAGGAAGGATTCTTTACCATTACATATACATCTTATTATCAAATATAAATATCGTTATAAGAAATTTTGTATTGTATATTTGACATCCGTCACTAAATTAAATTATCTAAAAGTTTACGAACTTTCCTATAAACCAGGACTTTGTCCTGATTAAAGAGAGACGATGATTAAGATTAGAGGAGATACCATTCTGTTTGTGTTAATATATGGCAACAGGTCATGAAGTGATTTTCGAATTACTTTAAAAAATGACTGAAGTAATAAAACATTTTACTTAATGTAATTGTTTGACTTAAAAAGAATTTTAACGTTATTCTGAAAAGGTTTATTTACTCATCTACTGTCTATTTTAACTATCAATAATTATTGATATTGTAAAAATAATCGATTCTTCTCTAAATTGACCAACGACACAAAGGTTTAAGTACAATTACATAGACGTATTTACATACATTTCAAATATGATCAATTGAGTTCTTCCTAAATAAATCGTCCATGACTTACGTTTCGTACTCTAATCCGTAAACCCACGATACTTTCTTTACCCTACGTATTTGAACAAATTGTTAAAATCCTTATTAAACCTTGATTCTTGACCTCAAGTGATCTCCTCTAAGTACCATAAGATCGAAAGGTTTTAAACACAAATAGTTTTAATCAAGTTGTAGTCGGTTCGTCGGAAAATCCGAGGTCTATTTTAACTCTTTATGTTATCATAAACGTTTCACCTTAGTCAAGGTTAGTCTTCTTCGGTTAATTAAGAAAGGGTCACCGGGTTTAGTAAGATAAAAGTTTTAAATTTGGTAAGAATTTTTAACATGGATCTTTTCAAAATTAATACGTCTGTCTTAAACTTTGTCTCTGTTAAGATAAACGTTATTTATGTTCCCCTTTATGTAAAATCAAACAAAATAGAATGGTAACCCCGAAGGGACCACCGAATCACCATTTCTTGGGTGGACGGTTACGTCCTCTGTGACCCAAGTTAGGGACTCAACTTTTCTAGGGGACCTCTTCTTTTACCGTTGGGTGAGGTCATAAGAACGGACCTTTTAAGGTACCTGTCCTCTCGGACCACCCGGTATCAGGTATCCCAACGTTTCTCAGTCTGTGTTACTGATTTGTTGTTGTTGTAGAAGGGAACTGTTGGAATTTAAAATAAACTTGTGTCCCTCCTCAGTATCACATAATTAAAAATTCTTTGTGTTCGTTCTTCTTTTTCGTCTTTACGATAACAGAGTCTTTATAGAGGTCTCTCCTCTTCTGAAGAGCCAGGTACGTCCTCGAGGAGATCCAGTAAATCCAAAGTTACAAGTTTTCTCGTGGACATCCGTCAATAGTGCCACCGTCTGGTGAATCCTTTAATGACGAATTCCCTTGTGTTACTATAAAGACACTCGAACTTCCCAAGTATGTGGAAGGGGTTTCCCGATTAAAGGAAGGGTCTTACAGTATTATATAAACATAGATCGAGTTACAATTTATGTACGGGAGACGGGAACAATTTAGTTCACTGTTTATACCCCTTAAAGAAAAATTTGGAAATTCGTGATGTTTGGAATTTATAATGACCTGAATCAGATTCTATACAAATACGAAAGTTTACATTGAGAATTCTCCTACACTGTAAGTGGACTAGCTTTTCGACGAGAGTCTGACCAACATATTTGATCGAGAAACATCGTTTTACTTTAAACTTACGAAGATAAAATATGATAGTGAACAGAAGTAATATATATCTTCGGTCCGTCCGGTTCATACATCATCTGTTACCACCCCTATACCACTTTGACCTCTTGTTCTGATCTCCCTTGTCAGTAACAGATTTCCGTCAGTTCGTGTTTAAACCCCTTTTGTAGTTCTACTTGTTTCGTGTAGATACCCCGACGCCACCTGGGTGACTACTGGTAAAACCTTGGGAGTTAATCGTCTTACTCGATGTTATCCTTACCTTTTACATCCACATTGAAAGTAATTTTAACTTTAACGAACAATTAAAATCTGAGAGGTATGGATAACTGTGAAATGGTCTTAAGGGTGAATCTTTAGAAAATGAATTAGTAGTTTATTTTCGAAAGTGTATGATACCTTTGGCCTTACAATATAGTGTGACAGACTATAGACCTTGTATCGGATTTTCCGTCTTTTATCAAAGATTTGACTACTTAGGACTTTATTATTTTAAAATAAAATACTTTACGATATGTTCAAACACGAGACATCCAAAAATTGACAGTAAATATCTTATGTAACAATTTTTTATTTGCCATAACGATTGAAGGGACATTGAATTTCACAACAGTAATAAAGATCTTTATTTTTCACTAAACACGTAAAAACGACTTTATAACTGTCTCGATACGATTATATATTAATAGTACTTTTTAATAAGACACTTTATTTAGTAAAATTATTAAAAATTCGTTAAATGAAAAGATTCATTTTTATATTTTGTTCCTATTTAATAATCGACTGTCAAGAAATTTTACAATATGATATTTACACTCTACTCGTAGGTAAAAAAACGTCACATACATGTTGACTTGTTTGCTAGTGAGTATTTAATTCTCAAAATCAGGGTATCGAGGTTTACAGGTATCTTGAAAAGAAAACCTTATAGAGTAACAGTAGAAATGACTTGTACAGTTTTTGATTTGTATAGTATAAACGAAGTTTTGCTGGGAGGAAAAGAATAAAGGTACCTCAGTCAGTTATTCAGTCAACTCGATATTTTATTGGTACATAACTCATGACGATACACAGTCTGTGCGAAAATTCTGACTCCAACACATCGGAGGTTCTTTCTTGTTTGTACCGTGTACGGGAGTGCCTCGAATGTCACATCCTACTTCGGTTCGTAATTGATACATTAATCTTCGTGTCACTGACGAGATCCTTTATGGTATACGACTATAATTGTTCCGTCCACCTAGGTAGGAACCGATCTAAGTTCCATCAGAAGGATCTTCTGGACTATACGATTATATTCTCTGTCTTTCGACTCATCCACAGTCTATCTTTTCCTACCTCCTCTAACTCTCACATGATCCCTTGTCTCTTATCTTTATGGACTGTATCCTCTCCGGACCTATTTCTGTCCTTCCTCTCTTCGGGTCATAAAGACCTTGTAATTTCTCTCCCGTCCTTCTGTGTCATACTTTACGTCACACAAGGATAGAGGATCCGAAAAGTGGACCGTCAACAAAAACTTGTCCGTGGAAGTGACTAGAAAGTACAAACGCACACGCGATTCAGCGAAGTCAGTACAGGTTGGATACGATGGGAAACCTGACATCGGGTGGTCGAGGAGACAGGTACCCTAAGAGGTCCGTTCTTATAATCTCACTTAACGGTATGGGAGGAGGTCTTCTCATACCGTCTTCTAGAGGAGATCCTCCAGAAGGGCTAGGTCCCTGACTTGAGTACAGAGGACGTAACTGTCCGTCCAAGAAATGGTGATCGCGGTTGACCCTTCGGGTATAGGATTAGGTTTAGTACAGGAATACGTTTAGTACAGGAAGTATAGGTCGTGAGTAAAGGTATAGGGGATCAAGGGGAGAATGGATTCGGGAGTGAAGAGAACACACTTAGTGAAATTGTCGGAAGATCGATATGAGAAAGACGAGGACCAAAAAGGGATGAGTCTAGGTAAGATTGGTGGTGGTCTAAATAAAAGGACCTTTTGTATAAAGTAATACAGTAAGGAGATGGGGGTTTTTTCGGAGGTGACCCAAAGATGGTCTAACTTCGACTTTGGGAATGGGACCACTAATTTCAGGAGGTGTAACACTGGTGTGTGATGGATGGGTAGAAGACCGAAAAGAGGTACACACACGATTCAACGACGATAGTACCTTGAAAAAGATTGCCCTCTCCTGTTTGTTGTTTACTTAATCTCCGGAGAGTCTACCACTTCTCCATACACGACACGTCTGGTAATAATATTCCCTGCTACAGGAACTTTGATTGACTCGCCGACGGGGTCTAATTTTACAGTCATTTCAGGAGAATATCCTCCACTGTAAATTTGACTTTACACTCACTGTTCTTCGTCAATCGGTACCCGAGTCATTCCTTTCTCATAAAGTTCGTTACCTGAAAAACGGTTCACACTTTCGTTCGTTGGTCATCCCCAGATAACGTCATCAGACCCATCTACTGCCATCAAACCCCTTATCAACACAATCACCTCTGTGTCTTTCTTTTTTTTTTGACACAATGTCTATACAAAATCTCCATTCAGATACCCCTGTCTACACTTCTCACTCCCTTCTTTTATCAGTTCCTATTTTTCACCACGGGACACAACCTACTTCGTTAAGTTAAAGTTCCGTCTTGTCCTATTATAACAATCACGGAAATGACTGTATCGGGAAGGGTCTTAAAAGATTTCTTACGGGTGACAGTAGACATCTGTTGGAGTGAGAAAAGAACATTTATTTCACTCAGGGTACTCAGTCATCAGTTACTGGAGTAAATAACATACTTGTCTTTTACTTTTCAAGACGGACTAGTCGTAGGGGACCTCTCTACACTCGTAATACGGTACGATTTTAGGTCACTACGGGAATTGGTCTAAAAGAGTACCTTCCCCTCCACTGAAAGACAGAGGAAACACGACAACGGAAACCCCATCAATGTCGAAGAGAAACGGAGGAACTTATGGTCTGGTACTACTTCTTCCTTCCTAGATACTTAGTTTATAGTTATCGACCAACTCCGGTACACGGACTGAACCCGAACGGCCGAGACAGGAGACCAGATAAACTTATACAGTAAACATAAAGGTTGAGCTCAGAACATAAAATAAAGAGGGTTGACTCTTTAGGAAAGATGTAAAGTAGTGGACAAAATCAGAAAGCTCCAAGTTCAGGACAGAGGGAACTTTCAAGAAAATATGGTGAGGTCGGGTCTACCTAGATGAGTAAGTAACTTGAGGATACCACAAATGGTATCTCTATAAGTAAAATCGTGAATTGTTTGCACCATATGTATGACGATGGTTTTTATTCGTACATTCGAGACATAACATTCGAGACACTCCTATCCTAATGTAGAATAAAATAAAAAGATGACTCGGTAGGAGTTGTATGATTGTACAGATTGTTATTTATCGTTTATAAACAGTGATAACATCTACATTTAAATTTAGAAGTATCAGTGTAAAAAATTAGTTCCTCTAATTTCTATTATTTATAACCCTTTCATTTCAATTTACTGTTACTTTCTACAAGGTTCACATCTTTTGCAAACGATGAGAGACGGAACATTGTTGTGGAATTCCAACACACGTAATATGGTGGTTCGACAAGGTGCCTTACTGTAGTATCATGGACTTAGTATCACTGACGTATAGATATAAATACCTATTTACTTTGTAACATACAATCGTAATAGAGGTACCCGTCGACGTATACCAACACTTTCAACACTTCCACACGTCATGTGATGAGATCGCTCGTGGCAAAAGCCTCTTGTTCTATATGCACTTGATGGTTCGTTCTGATCCGCTTGAATTACAAGGTGATTCCCGGCTCCAACCGTCGGATGCTTGGCTCCCGGTTCAGACCGAAGGACGAACAAAAAATATTTGTTTCAAATTAACCTTGTGTTCGTGTAGGTGAACAAATGAATAATAGATTCTGACAAAAGGATTGATAATTATTAACATCATACTCTGAGATACTGGGAGTTTCGGGGTCCACCTCTGATAGACTGGGAAATTCCTTCTCAAACGACTGGCGAATTCCCCTGTCCTTAGATGAGAGTCAACTTTTGTTAGTCTTAGTAAATTAAAATTTTAAAGAAGTTGATTAACCAATTCACGTATTTTACAAAATAACACGAAAAAAAAAAGGCAAAGTTTCAATAGAATGAGAAAACGTCATTACGGACTTTTAAGTTTGAAAGGAATAGCAGCCATACTAGCCGAAGGAGGTTAAGTAGTTAAGAGGTATCTTTCACTGTGCCTGGAAAGACTCTGACGTCTCGATTAACTCCTCATACTCCAGAAACTAGGATGATCTGGAGCTGGTTTTTAGTAAGAACAGTATCCATACTCCGTCTTTCGTTTTAAGAGTACGATAACGAGAGAAACAAGTATACAAATACAAGGTTTTTAATACAGTTGATACGTGGTATAAACGTTTATGAATCGACCTATTATTCATCTTATCTTTGTTTTCGAGCTCTCTGTCATCTACCTGTATAAAAATCATAGTAAAAGTCATTTTATATAACAATATAAATTACGGATAACGTGAAAATATCTTAGAGTAATGTTACAGTATCTTTAAGGACCAGTGACTTTTGTTCACTGGAGAAGTTCTAAATAACAGAACACCAAAAATAGACGAATTAAAAATTGCATCCATTGACGTAGGTAATCTTCACAAGACTTGTAACTACACCAAAAAAAGGGAAATTGAGTTGTTTGACTTCAAAATGATAATTGAAAACTCTTTTTTTATTTATTATTATTATACAACCATTTCTAAGTATATTTACTTAGAAGGAATACTGTATGACCGTGGATGTTACTTTAGATTCAAACTATAATAATCTGTTCGTTTAGATTATCTTGTTACAAAATGTATCGTTCATTGTAGACTCAAAATTACTTATATTGTTCCTATTATCAATTAAAAAAATTAACGGTACCACTTAGAATACAACTTATACTTTCATAGTCAGACTACGGTAAAGTGTTCCTTATCTATAACTTTGACAGAATTCATTAAAATGTTGTACGTAAAAACTGGTGGGAACGTTAAGATCGAAGGAGTTTTCGACATCTTAATACTCTCTGGACACTTATACTTTGTAAACATTAGTAACAGAGTGAAGGTTAAACTGAATAGAAAACGTTTCTACTGGTTTTCGTTTTTAGATCACACTCTATAAGTTTCGATATAAGATCGGTCGTTAACAATCGGTTTCCGGTGTACATATGTCGGGGGTTCGTTTCTTTATGACAAGGGTTTTCTAGATTGCTACTACCGTTGACCCTTTTTTTGTACGGTCATTTGTATTCTTTTTCTCAAGTTCAACTGGTCTGATCGTCCTCCCTGTAAACATGCAGATATTCAGATTACTTTTATTTCAACGTTTATATAAATCGGGACCTAACAATATTATTAACATCACACTCTCATGTCTTTAGTTAAAAGATTTTACAGTTTTATAAGAGTACCAAATACCGTCGGTGATTGATAATACGGTATTTAGAGATAGATAAGAACTTTGACCTTAAAAACACATACACGAATTTTAAAACCTCAAGAATGGCTCTTCTGTTCCTTTACGGAATAATTTTCTATTTCGGTCTCCATTTCTTGACAACCTTTAACAAAGTGGTAGAATATTACTCTATAAGAGACAAAACAAAAAGAACAACAACAATCATGTCATAACCACTAATAATAGTTCTATTTGTTTACTTTCGAACTAACAAGTACTTTTCCCACATTATGTTCAACGACAACATTTTTATCGTGCACATTTACTTAAAAAACATGTGACACTTAAAATATACTTTTAATAAAATTTTAAAGGCATTTGATTCTAGACACCTCTTCTATGTTTACGAGTTTAGGGTAGGTGAAGTGTCAAGAAAAAATGACTTATTTTAGTTGATCAAAGGGTTCCCACACTAAAACCAAAATCTGAATATGTTACACAATATTGTAAAATACACAATATTCTTACTTTATCTTGGTCACCCGTTTTTATTGAAAATCTCCTGACTCTATTCTCTTCTTTTCTTAACTTGGAATCCAACAAACTCTTTTAACCCGGCTAAAATACTGAAAACTCCTTAATATTTTATTAACATGGACTTGGAATGTTTAAAAATAATCAAGGTAGGACTGTTTCTCACCCCCTCTTGTCTATGGGTGTAGATCTATTCGTTTTAAAGGGAAGACCGTTATGTTTTTTTTTAAAAAAATTCGATCGGAAGAACCGTGTCTACAATTACTTAAAGAGAATACAATCGTATTAACATTTTAGATTCTTATTCTCCCTAGGATTATAAATTTCATCACCTTAATTTATTTATATCGTTTAATTTGAATGAGACCAAAGTCCCTCTTCTTTTATTCTAATTAAACAATCCTACGAAGTCATCAGTTTAAGTAGGTTATATAATTACGATAAGAGACAGTAAATACGATTAGTATAAAAAACAACAGATGACAACGGAGGTAATCAACTGTTTTTCGATAAAAAAGAACTTCCACGGTATTGAAAGAATCGCACAAACTTAAAAAAAATTAAGTCACTTTAAACACCACAGAATTAAATTACTGAATACTCTAGTATTCTAATTCTTTCCACACTTTCACATCAAATACTTTCTATTGAAAGTAAGAAGTCCCTAGTTTAATCAAACTGAAACAACTGTCGCAACCAGTACATAAATAAAAAGAAGTTCGGTACTAAATTATCCGGTTTTCGTCGATACTCATAAACTCTGGTTTCGAACGAAAAGTAAACCGTCATTACTTAAATCATATCATAATTGTCATCAAATTACTATTCAGATCATCCTGACATAAATCTCGAAGAATCGTTCTCTTACAGTTTTTACAGTTATTTAAAGATTCAAATTACTCCATTACTTCTCTGTTTTCGGTCAAAATGCTCCTAGAGTTAGGGTTTTTCCTAGAGTCATATGATCGACTAGAATCTGAAGACCTATAATTTGTAAAAAATTTCTTTTATTCGGGACCGGTTGGTTCAACTGAGTGAGTCTTAAGAGGATGTTTTAGGTTTTGTTTCACTTTGTTTATGGACCAAAAAAAAAATTGAATAATCAACGTTGTTATTAAAAAAAATTACATGATTTATTACTGTGCATCTTACTAAAGATGGGGTTTTTTTAACCATTTACCTTAATCATTTCTCTGGTAGTTGAGTGAAAAGACAACTGAAAAATAAAAGTTATACCAAATTGTTTAACATTAATATAAAGTCACTTATAATGGTTTTTATCAAGTAACGTATAAAATTTTTATAAGATAGATGTGAGTTATTAAATACTAATAAACTTTTATAAAATAAACATATTAACGGTTGTTTATTGTTTAGTCTCACCCTACTAACAATACACGTAATAAAGTTTTAAATGGGTCTGAAATCTAAGGTTAATTAGATCCAACAGATTTTTATATTTAGTTGGTTCTATTATATTATAAACCTTTATTTTAAACTCCATATATAAAATATTAATAAATCCACGAATACAAATTTTTTTTTATTTATAACCGTCAAGGGTTAATAACCATAACTAGACACAACGTTTTATAACTAATAAAGTACGATTACACAGTGTTTTAGTTTTAATAGTACTCAAGATACTTCAACAAGATGGAATTTCTAGAGAAGGTAAGTGAGAAGTATAAAAAAAAAGTGAGAAGTATAAATAACGTAGTTTGAAGAAAACTTAAATTTCCGCTGTTCCGTTTCTCTACGAACCTGTCAAGTTTCTTTTTAAATTCCTTCGGTACAGTTATAACGACACGAAAACCAATTTTGATTAAACATGTAAAGTGACGTGAACTTAAGATAACAACACATTATGTAAAGACAGTAAAACTAGTAACAGAAAACATAGAGTGTCTTAAAAAAAAAAATAATGTCTCCTATTTTCATAATCTCGAATGTGTCTTTTTTTACCTTCGTCAAAGTCCACATAATAAGTTGAAAATTTTAATCAACAAATGATTTTAACAACTTCCTTCTTTCCAGAGAAAGTAACTTATTCAACTAGTACTGTCAAGATGGGAAAGGAATCGTTTTAGGTGTGCAAGAGACGTAAGTCTCCATCGAGACTCTTACAGTGTTTGTTCATCTTATCAAAGGTGTGACCAACGACCAGATCTGAGAAGTAGAGTTCTATTTCTGTTGTCGACATATTTTCCCCTAAAGAATAACATAGCCTTCCAGTGTCAAAACGAACAAAATTTACTGTCCACCAGGTCCTTCACCTTTCCCATGAGTCTCAAACTTTTAGCGTCTTGCAATACCTAAAGTCATATAAAGTCATCCTCTTGATAATTCCTTCTTCTAGGTATCATGGTCGTCGTTATCCTTTACCTCAGAATAACGGTTTTATTAATGTTGACCTCTTGACCGGGGTGTCCATGACAATATTAAACGAAGACAGGACGTTTCTAAGAAGATGCTCAACAGTCACATTCAAATTGACACCAAAAAGTAGAAAAAAGAATTTTTTTTTTCCTTTGTTGTTAATGTCTCTATTTTGTTTTTAACTACGTTTACGGACTACTTCACCCGTAACAATAGCTACCTAAAGGTTCTCTGCAGCGAGTCCGAGATAGAAAACTCCTGGTTCATTCTGACAGAGGAATATAAAATTTATTGACAAAAAACACACACACGAATTTAGAAACTATAATTTTTATATATGTAAAGAACTTTCTGAACGACAATAAACCTTACTTAAACCGGACTTTTACTTGTTCATGTATTTAAACCCAATCGTCTCCAGTAAAGAAACCGTGTTCACGAATTTTTAACTTCTGTCCGAGACGGTTTTTCTTTTCTATTGATTATTATCTGAGGTGTAAGAGCTACGTCCGTCTGACCAAAGCTAGAGACCAGTCCCTTGACCTAGGGTGTACGACATTGATTTATCTAGGACGTACACCGTTGGTTCTAGTTCCTAGGGTACACGACGTTGATTCTGGACCACGTCGGTTTATTCAATTAATTAAATAAAAAAATTTTTCGTTTAGTACTAGTCATGACGGGTCCCTATATTTTATAGTGGGATGGATGGATATTGTTCCATACCAAATACCAAGTCAAAAGGTTTTGAATGAATTTAAACTCGTCTGATACGGACGAGTCATGAGTTGTTGGATAAATTTTCCCTTTATTTAGTTAATTTTATAAAACAAAGGAATATATAAATTGATAAATTAAAACTTTTCGATCACACTGATTAAAAAGTAAGTTTTTAAAATTGATGTTTTTATTGTTTATAATCCCGAAGGGACCACCGAATCTACCATTTCTTACGTTACGTCCTCTGGACCCAAACTAGGGACCCAGTTCTTCTAGGGGGACCCCTTTCCTTACTGATGGGTCAGGTCATAAAAACGGACGTCTTAAGGTACCTGTCATCAAGGAACACCCGATGTTAGGTACCCCCAGAGTTTCTCAGTCTGTGCTGACTGATTGTGTGTGTCGTTTAAAATGCAGAACCACATTTTTCGCTTAAAGGTAATTATGAGAAGAAGGTAAGGTGACAGACAGGAGAGGACTCTTTATCTTTATCGTAATTCGAATAATACATAGGAAGGTTCGGTAAAAGATATGTAACGTGAAAATGTGTGGGTTCGTAACTATACACAGGCACGAGTATATGTTTACGTCAAAATTAAAAGTATCGACAAAGGGTTGACAGGAGGTTTTTCTGAAAAGGTTCAATATCAGGGTAACTACAACTTATTGTCATATAAAGGGTTCTGGGAAAGGTTGGTCTATATTAAATATAAATTTTTAAAACGGTGGGACTATTCATTTTTGTCATAAAATAAAAATAAAAATATAAAGAAATCAATAATGACTCCAATTCATATAAAATTCTAAGAATAACTGGTAAATATAAAGAAGGAGTACACTTATGGACGAAAGGAAACGGATAAAAAGATGTTCAACAAATAGAAAACGAATAAATCTCTTCGAAAATTATATAATGTCTATAATATAGTTTCTCCTGACTCACTTTATTCAACAGTTAAATACAGAGTATATTTTCTTCAGACCTCAATCTGTCAAAGTTCCGGTCTTCTATCGAAACACTTTGGACGGAAACTCTCACACACACACACACACACACGCGAGTCAATGAGTCGGACTGAGAAACACTGAGGTACCCGACATCGGGTGGCACGGGGAGACAGGTACCCTAAAGAGTCCGTTCTTATAACCTCTCCCAACGGTAAGGAAAGAGGTCCCGTAGAAGGGTTGGACACAGAGGACGCAGAGGACGTAACCGTCCACCTTAGAAATGGTGACTCGAGGGACCCTTCGGATGGAAACTTATGAGTGTAATTGACAAAACCCCTACACATAACACGACCTTATAAAAAGAGAGGACTAGTATAAAGAGGGAGGTCTTAGAGACTACGAATCACTCGTGTTCCCAAATCAAGATTAACGAGACCGGAACTTCTCTCTTTTTAAAATTATTTTTTAGTTCAAAAACGACAACGATAACGATAATTTACTATAACGACAACTTTTGTCCCTGGAGTAGTCGGTAAGGTAACTAAGTACCAATACCACCTTCGTACCATCGGTTCATCCGTCCTCAAGTGTGGGTTTGGACCAGATGTAATGAGCAGCTTATTTTACGTGAACCGTTCACGTTCGTCTTTTGATGTACTAAACGAAACAGATAACGGAAAGTTTATACGATACACAGAGAGCGAAGAAGGAACCTAGGAGATGTCCTAGGATTTGTCCGTCTAGGATATCAAAAGGACGAGTGAAGTTTTATTATTGTCTATCAAAGTAAAAGTCTATAATTTTTTGCGATAGGTGTTAATATAGGGTTATTTCGGTCTTTTTTTAAAATTAATTTTTTTTTCGAGTCAGGTTACATTTAGTTTTGAAGTCGAAGAGTAAGTCAAATTGTATACAGACGATAGGGGTCGAACGCGGATCGAGTCCGTGTCTTTGGATTTCACTACACCGTCTTAGGACTTTAAGAAGGATCATAACGAACGTCGTCCCGTCCACGACCCCTTCCTCGTCTTTATGTACTGAGAGGTCGTCGATACAGGAGATATCGGACCCGTACTCACCACTGGTAAGTATTGTCGCCCACTTTCCAGTGTCATAGTCAAACCCCTGTGCACAACGGTTCAAGGTATTATACCAGACTATAGACATCTTATTCGTCACGTAATGAGTTGGTGTGAAGACTCCGGTCTTTTCAGGTTACATTGTGAAAGAATCCAACCGTGACATGGTCCAAGAATGGGGAACGACCGTCAGGTCACCACGGACTCCAACCACGACGATAACGACTGGACGTCCTCAAGTCTCTCTGTCTCCGTTTTGACGTCACAAATCCATCTCGCTTTACAATCTCCGTCGGGAATAGTGAGGTGTGAGATACATCCGAATTAGAGGACCCCACAAAAAGAGGACCATGGTGAAGACTGTGGTTTACACACCGCTCAAAGATGTGGTTAAGAGGTTAGGAGACTGTGGTTGATCTACAGGTTCTTAACTTAAGTTGAGACTGTGATTTATGGGTCTCAGTTACGTCCGGAATGTCCAATTCCGAGTCAGGGTGCACTGAAGGACGGTGAAGTCTGTAGTAAGTTTTTAGAATTTAAAACAGGTGGGTTCACATTTAAACCTCTAAAGATGTTGTAGGAGAAGTTCAAACCATTAAGTGATCTGACTGAGTGTCTTTATTCCTCTTGCGAAATGAACGTAACTGGTCAAATAATGTTTCTTATGTTGAGTCCTTCTCGGTTTGTCTTCTCTACACATTCCGCTACGTACCCCGACCGCCACCTCCGGAACGACACCCTGAGAAGGTCGTGTACGCACACAAGTGTTTCTGTTCTCGAGAGGTTTGCAGTAACGACCTCTCAAAAATATTCGGCCAGAGTTTAGGGAAGGACAAGGATCTCTGACCCCTCACCCCGACTTTCAAGGTGGAAGAGCAGAGTACAATCCAGAAAGACGGTTGGTCGGTGGTAGGATTACGATAGATCCCGGCGCGGGACTCAGTAGAGTAATCGGATCAGAGTTCACATTAGTCTTCCACTCTTAATACTTGTTGTTTTCTGTGACGACAATGAGTCCTTTAAGGTTCACAAAATCTTTGAGACCCGACCCTCAGTCCCTGTTTGTGCTTTATATATAAAAATAAAATAGTATGAGGAGTTTCAAATAAAAATTGAAAAAAAAAAAATGACGTGTACACTCGTACTTATTTGCGTGTACGTTCATCAAAGGGGACTCTGAAGGAATGTTCAGGTCTCGTATTCTTCTCTACCTAAAGACTGTAGTTGATATATAAGATCACTACCATTCTGGTAACATTGTTTTTCTGGATTGTGAATTCACTAGTTTCTTCACATAAAACCAAAAAAAGAATATCTCTTATTACAGTTACTTTTGTCAGGTCTAACCGACTTGTCGAAAAGAGGAACCCTAGTAAATCCAAACGAGGTTCAACAACAAGACGGTGGAGGATCCTGTACAGTAGTAGACATACCAGCTTCGTCCCAACGGTAGTGTATACCCAAGGTCGACCGTACATTCCTCTTCCCTTGCACTTCCAGACTTCTCGGTCTAAACCCTTCACCATAGGTAGTGAAGACAAGTGTACTACAACGACTCTTAAATCCACACAACATTAACGTTCCGTCCGGTCCTTTACATCAGGTCAAGATACTGACACCTTCCCAAATTCTTGACTAATAGTCGAAGAAAAGTTCAAACGGGAAGGTTGGTAGGTTTACAGACGTACGAGGGAAGAAGGGTGTGTCTTACATGAGTGAGTGAGGGGTTTCTTTTATCGGGTCTAGGGGTAGTAGATCAGGTTTTCAGTTCTTAGATGAACTATAATTCAAGAGAGGTAAGGTAGGTCTAACCTGAGCAGTAGTACCAGTGGACATTTGTAGTTTAATAGATTGGAGGGACGGTCGTTATTTGTCACCCTCTCGTTCTGGTCTTCTTCACTTTATTTCCGAGGATCAGTCCTTTCCCCCAAACCTGTTACATTTGCCATCAGGGACTTGGTGTCGTTTATTTAGGAAACTCCGTCCCTAACGATTCCCAGGAACGGAACTCCCACCTCAATAAAGAACCCGACAGGGTAGTCATTCAGACACAAGAGAGAGTCCCTCATTGAGAAACGGACAAGAGAAGACTCCGGGGACCGGGAGACTCTTTGACAGACAAAAGACGGACCAGTGTAGTTTTAATAAATAACCTCTGATACGGGAGAAATCCTCGATAAAATTCACACTTTTTATGTGTTGAAGAAAACTGATCCGACTATCAACGAAACCATTTTTGGTAAAAGAGGTTTTAAACTATCCAAAGACGGGAAAAACGAACATCCATCAAGGTACATGGACATTGATGTAAGTTTCAAAATAAGACCTACATCTATAATTCAACGAAACAAACAAAAGAGTAAAACTACCGTCAATGAACTCCGGTATATGTCGTTGTCCGAACCCTTCCTTCCATTGTAGGAGTTAGAGACAAAACGGAGTCCCTACCCAGGGATAAAAACCTTCCTCCAGTAACAATAACCCTCAGGAAATCGTTGTTATTGGTACAGAGGACAACAGATCACCATATCTTCGTCAACGGAAAAAGTCAGAACACTCCAGAATTTAATGACCTACGGAAGAAAAGAGAAAAAGACGAACGTTTAACCAGTCATGAAAGAAGTCATTCAAGTCAGTGAGTCAGTACAGGTTGAGAAACACTGGAGTACCTGACGTTGTGTGGTCCGAAGGGACAGGTAGTGGCTGAGGACCTCGAACGAGTTGGAGTACAGGTAGCTCAGCCACTCCGGTAGGTTGGTAGAGTAGGAGACAGTAGGGGAAGAGGATGACGGATGTTATTAAGGGTCGTAGTCTGAGAAAAGGTTAGTCAGTTAAGAAATGTAATCCACCAGTTTCATAACCTCGAAGTCGTAGTCAGGAAGGTTACTTATAAGTCTAACTAAAGGAAATCCTAACTGACCAAACTAGAGGAATAACAGGTTCCCTTAGAGTCTGTTGAGAGACAACGGCAGAGATTATGGTGCTAAGCTTTCGTAGTTAAGAAACCGGGAGTCAAAAAAAATACCAGGTTGAGAGTGTAGGTATGTACTGATGACCTTTTTGGTATCGAAACTGATCTGTCTGGAAACAACCGTTTCATAACAGAGACAAAAAATTATACGAAAATTATACGAAAGAGTATCGAAAAGAAGGTTCCTCGTTCACAGAAAATTAAAGTACCGACGTCAATGGTAGACGTGACTAAGACCTTGGGTTCTTTTATTTCAGAGAGTGACAAAGGTAACAAAGGGGTAGATAAACGGTACTTTTCTACCCTGGTCTACGGTACTAGAAGTAAAAAACTTACCGTTCAAAATTTGGTCGAAAAAAAAAAAAATGAAATAAAATGAAATGTTATGACATAACCAAAACGGTATGTAGTTGTATTTAGACGGTGTCCACATGTGCACAAGGGTTAGGACTTCGGGGGAGGGTGGAGGGAGGGGTATGGTAGAGAGACCCAGTAGGGTCACGTGGTCGGGGTTCGTAGGACATAGGACGTAGCTTGGATTTGACCACTAAGCAAAGAATACACTATAATATGTACAAAGTTACGGTAAGAGGGTTTAGTAGGGTGGGAGAGGAAGAGGGAGTCTTAGGTTTTCTGACAAGATACGTAGACACAGAGAAAACGACAGAGTGTATGTCCCAATAGTAATGGTAGAAAGATTTAAGGTAAATATACACAATCATATGACATAACCACAAAAAGAAAGACCGAATGAAGAGAGAAGTCTTAGCCGAGGTCAAAGTAGGTGGAGTAATCTTGACTAAGTTTACATAAGAAAAATTGCCGGCTCATTATGAGGTAACACATATACATGGTGTCGAAAGAATAGGTAAGTAGACGACTACCTGTAGATCCAACGAAGGTACAGGACCGATAATATTTGTCACGACGCTACTTGTAACTCCATGTGTACAGAGAAAGTTAAGACCAAAGGAGCCACACATATGGGTCGTCACCCTAACGACCCAGTATTCCGTCAAGATAAACGTTAAAAAATTCCTTAGAGGTGTGACAAGAGGTATCACCGACATGATCAAACGTAAGGGTGGTTGTCACATTCTCCCAGGGGAAAAGAGGTGTGGGAAAGGTCGTAAATAACAAACATCTGAAAACCTAGTGTCGGTAAGACTGACCACACTTTACCATGAAGTAACACCAAAACTAAACGCAAAGAGACTATTACTCACTACAACTTGTAGAACAGTACACAAACAATCGGTAGAGATACAGAAGAAACCTCTTTACAGATCAAGAAACCGGGTAAAAAAGTAACCCAGCAAATAAAAAGACCTTAACCCTTTGTTAAGGTAAGTGGTAACGTTGCTTTTCTTATTTTATAAATCCTTATATAGATGGATTTCTTTGATTTCTGGGTATATATCTTTTGATATTTTGTGACTACTTTCTTTAGTTTCTCCTGTGATTATCTACGTCTTTACATGGTACAAGTACCTAGTCTTCTTAGTTATACTTTTACTCATATGATGGGTCTCGATCTTGTTTATTAAAGTGTTAAGCATACCTTTATGTTTTTTGGAATTTATCGGTTTCGTTAGAACTCTTTCTTCTTACCTTGACCTTCTTGGTTGGACGGACTGAAGTCCGAGATGATGTTTCGGTGCCAGTAGTTCTGTCATACCATGACCGTGTTTCTGTCTTTATATCTAGTTACTTTGTTTCATCTTTCGGGTCTCTATTTAGGTGTGTGCAGACCTGTGGAATAGAAACTGTTTCCTACGTTCTTATATGTTACCTAATTTCTGTTAGAGAAATTGTTCACCACCACCCTTTTGACCAGTTGGTGAACATTTTCTTACTTTGATCTTGTGAAAGATTGTGGTATGTGTTTTTATTTGAGTTTTACCTAATTTCTAGATTTGCATTCTGGTCTTTGATATTTTGAGGATCTCCTCTTGTATCCGTTTTGTGAGAGGCTGTATTTAGTGTCGTCCTAGGAGATACTGGGTGGAGGGTCTTAAGACCTTTATTTTCGTTTTTCTTTGTTCACCCTAGATTAATTTTAATTTTCGAAGACGTGTTGTTTCCTTTGATATTCGCTCCACTTTTCTGTCGAAAGCCTTACCCTCTTTTATTATCGTTTACTTCGTTGACTGTTTGTTGATTAGAATTTGGTCGAAGATTTGAGAGGAGAAAGTGAAAGTAGTTCTCCGAGAAATCAAGAAGAAGTGAAAGACGGTATCCCACCACAGTAGACGTACAGACTCCAATAACTATAAAGAGGGACGTAAGAACTAAGGTCGAACACGAAGTAGGTCGGGTCGTAAAGTATACTACATAAGACGTATATTCAATTTATTCGGTCCACTGTCATATGTCGGTTTATATGAGGAAAGGGTTAAACCTTGGTCAGACCACAAGGTACAGGACAAGATTTACAAGAAGAACTGGACGTATATCTAAAGAGTCCTCCGTCTATTCCACCAGACTATAAAGTCAGAGAACTTCTTAAAAGGTGTCAAACAACACTGGGTGTATCAGTTTCCGAAATTATATCAGTTGCTTCGTCTTCAACTACAAAAAGAGAACAAAAAAAGAGACTAGGTTGTCTACAACAGTTAAAGTAGAGACCAAGGAGAGGGAAAAAATTTGGGTCGAACTTGAAGAACTTCAAGAGTTAAATTCATGACAACTTCGATTGAACTTCTTAAAAGTCGTAATAAATAGATCGTACACTTTACTCAAGATACCACGTTATCACACTTGTAAGAAGTCGTAACGGAAAGAAACCCTAACCTTAATTTTGACTGGAAAAGATCAGGACACCGGTGACGACTCAAAAGGTTCAAACGACCGTATAACTCGAGTCGTGAAGGTGTCGTAGTAGAAAGTCCTAAACTTTATCGGGTTGACCTTAAGGTAGTAGAGGTGATCGAAACAAGTATCACTACGAAAGATTCCGGGTGAACTGAAACGTGAGGTTCTACAGACCGACATCCACCCACTAGTTTGGTAGTACCAATAGACCCAGTAATTCTAGAAAAAAATACAAGAAGAACACATAAGAACGGTGGAGAAGAATTATAGAAGACGAAGACAATCCAGGTGTGGCAAAGACGGGAAATGACACGGGTAGAAACGTACTTTACAAGGGAACCATAGAGATTAAAAGAAAGGGTAAGATGACCAAAGGAGATAAAGAAATGTGACTAGTGAACCCTTCCGAAAGAATAGAGAGAAACGATAAGAAACCTTGAGACTTAAGTCTACCTATAGAGAAAGTAAAAGAGGAAATGGAAAGTGAAGAAAAGAGTCGATAAACATTCCGGAAGAGTCTGTTGGTAAAACGGAAAAACGTAAGAACACCTACTAAAACAAGTGGCGGAGGACATGTTACAATATGTGGAGGCAGGTATCAAAAAGTCCGTGAGATAGATAGTCTAGAGTAGGGAACTTAGATAAACCGTGAAGGTGACATATTAGTATTCCGTAAACTAAATCCAGTATGGACTTACCAGATCACCAAAAGGGACGAAAGAAGTTGACCAGACTTAAAAAGTTATTCCTCGAGTACTAAACTCGGTGTCAGTCGAGGACCAGAACAAAAACGACTGACCAGTATCGTTTATGGGAGAAGGTTGTCGTGTTCTCTGTCAAGATGTGTACCTATAGTGGTCTGTCAGTTATGGTTTTAGTCTAACTAATATAAGAAACGTCGGCTTCTATTTCTTCGAGACATGTCAGTCATGAAAGAATCCGAATAGATAAAGATAAATGTATAACACTTTGTGTTGTTTTTTTGTCACTTGTGTGTGATTGTAAGATCGAGAAAAATCGCAAAAGAAGAGATCGACACCCGAGGTATCCTTGCACCAGACGGAAGCTTCAATAGTGTTATCACTGAGGTTAATAAAACGTCGCCGTAGTGTTCCCAGTAGTTGAAGGTCAGATTTTATAGACACGGAAATGACTGGTTCTTTTGGTCACGGTATATAAAATCAAAAACTATATCATCGCAGGATGAGTACAATGATAAAGGTAAAACGTAAAACAATATTAATTTTCTGTGTTACCGTATTATCTTGGAATAAAGAGAACATACACTGTCGGAAAGGTACTTCCTCCCAGTAGTAAGTAAGTGTCAAAATAAGAAGTGTAAGTAAGTGTCTACGTCCAAAAAAGGTTCAATAATGAGGAGATCGGGGATTTCGTCACCAAGAGTAAAAAAGTAAACAAACAAAACCAAACCAATTCTGGGAAATTGTGAAAATATTTAATAATTACTTAAGTTTTTCGAAAGTGTATGTACCTGATATAGACAACTATAAATCGTATACTCTTTAATTTTGTCTTTAGAAATTGATAATTCAGTAAATTTTTATTGTTATTTAGGTGAGTCCAATTGTCTCTATTGTGTAAAAACACTTTTTATTAGTATAACAGGTTTTGATTTTTTTTTTGTCACTATACTCTTCGTAACGAAAGGTAAAAAAATTTAGAGAATTTTAACATCGAACTATTTTCTCTCGACCTAAGAATACAGACGAAAACGTCAGGGCGACGATACTATTGTGTGGAGGACATCGGTGACCCTTTGAGGGCATGTAAACAATCTCTTACTTTCATTTTTCCGTGTGTCAAAGAGTCGTAATCATACCCCTATCAAAACTGGACATAAGAGGGGATTTTCCCGGAGTCGTTAGGGGTACCCAGAGTTCTTGTACGAAAAAATTGACGACGTGACTCTGTACCAACTGTTGACACACCACTTTCGATCCAGTGATCTAGCGACGGTGCCAATGAAGGTCCACCAACTTTCTCCCTTGTCTCACCTCTTCCAAGCACAAGTTGACGAATACAGGGTCTGGGGTTCCGTCGTGTGGTGGTGAAGCGTGTCGGGTAACTACTCTTGAATCTAGTGTACCGATGTAGGATTGACATTCCTTCCAACCCTGTACCTCAGTGTGCCAGTCAGTGCCCGGACCGAAGTCTCGACAATAATACCTTCGTCCCTTTTGTCCAAACTCTGTTGGTCGGGAAAGGTAGTGTTTGCTGTATATAACGGGGTAGAAAGGAAGGACGAGAAGGAGGAGTCGCGTGTAACGGGAGAGGGTCGAGAGTCTGGACGGCAAACGTCGTCCTTTACCTCTGAGAGGAACAGCGGTATCACATCGGGTCCAAGAGGAACGTAAAATACCATCAACGAAGACTAAACTCTTTTAAGACGAGGAAACCGGACTAACAACCTTTCTCTATTGTCTGACCTCTCCCCTTTCCTTAGTTCTATCCGTCCTTACCCTTTAGAGTCTAGAAAAGTAGTGGTTGGTTTGAGTAACGTATCGGTTATAAAGTTATCTGTCAAATCTCAGGTGTCAGTCTTGGTTTCGTTCCACCAAAGATTTCCAATATCTTAAAGTATAAGGTACTCGATCCTCACCCCTCTTTTTTTCGAACTAAAGATATGACTCCTAAGTAATTGTGTGTCATTTCGACTTTGGTTCTTAATGCACCACGATAATAACTTTTACTTCCACCTGATAAATGTGATTTAGATAAAAAAACTACTATTATTAATTGTTATATAAGTTGAGCGACCGGGCTCGATTAAGAGGTTAAAATACATGCATGTACGTGAAAGGTGTCGTGCGACCTGACGAAAGATAAGAACGTCACTGGACGAGGATGTCAAAGGGGTCACGATAAATATAGTAGGATATTGAACGACAAAAAGGAGTACGTAAGACAAAAACTCTAGACAAAACCATGTATATCTAGTTCGAGTAAGAATATTGACAAAGTACTACAATATAAGATATTTATATAGTATAAAATCATCACCTTGAAACCCAACGAAAATATTAGTGACGACAATGACTCTCGTGACTAGTGTAAGAATGTTTGTAAAAGGAAACGTATAGAGTTTTTCTAGAGAGTCCTTATCAAGATCTTTACCCGAAAGATCCCGTCTCCCTTCAAACACACACATACACACATACCGAAATTTAGATACAAAATTAAAAACAATTATATCATAATTTTAAACTAATATATTTAAATACTAATAAAGAAAGGATAGACTAGAGTGGTTATGAATCAAAGTTTAAAATAAAATCCAATCAACTATGTAATCTTTACAAAGATATAACGATATAAACATAAAAGGGTTGGTGATCTCTTGACCTTTTAGACTTTTTGACATAAATAACCGGAATGCGTAGAGGAGAAAAATCTTAACAGATTTGTACTGACTGGAACCAGGAAACCTAATGAATTCGAAAATTGATCACTATACCTCAAAGTACTGTGATTAAGAAACAATATATAGAACTAGTATAAAAGGAGGTGAAAAAGACTTAGTACTAAATTTTTATATGTCTTAGTACAGGATAGAAAACAGGACACCTTCAAAATGTAAAATTATATCAATTAAACAAAAATAAAAGGAAAACCGAAAACGTAAATCTAGAATTCTTTCGTAAGGGATATCAGAGTTTTTATAAGATGTAAAAAGATCGATAAAAATCAAAACAAATCTTCCAGGTTCATAAATAAGATAGACGTAATTAACAACATATATCACACTCATCTCTATTTTAAAATAAAATACAAAATTTACTTTTACTTTTTACATAGGTCACAAGGTTTTTGCTACACAACTGATCACGTAGAAAAAGAATGACTTTAATAAAGAAGGACATATCTGAACCCAGACGATGTACTGAAGAGAGGAGTAAACAAAACAGACAATTCCATAACGACGTAGTTATAGTGCTAAAGTCAACCTCGAAGGGGACACCGAGTATACCATTTCTTAGACGGACGTCGTATCCTCTGGAGCCAAGTTAATATCCTTGAGATTTAATATGAGAGTACGAACTTCCTGTCTAGGGAGAAGACAAGATTCAACCGATGTGAATAGGTAAATAAGAAAAAATACCTAAAATCTTAGTCGACCAGTCGAAGCAATTTTTGACATCTCTAAAAATAAACTTAAAGTTGTATCTAATATAATATATCTCCGATTACAAACCTCTTGATAAAAGAGTAGATACTTGTAACGGAATAGTGAGATAAATAAGTTCAGAACAAAATAGAAGAAGTTATTCATTTCAAAATATCAAAAGGTATCTTTTCAGAATATGTAAAAAACAAACGAAACAAGGATTAAAACCACGATAATACTTGCACGATGGGAAAAAGATTGGTCAAGAAGAATCACGAGTTAACTAGAAATACCTTAATCACAAACGAAAACATACATATAGACACAGACGGAGAGTGGTGTCTGTCCTCAGACGAGGCAAGGAACAGAGTACATACGACATTTGAAGAAAGGCAAGAAGAAGGAAAGAGTGGTGACAGTGGGGTACTGGGGGTAGGGACGGGACGATTCAATCGTGTACGGAAATCAGATAGTTCAAGGTAATCTATAAATAACCAACCTTTTATTTATAATCACAATACCTTCCATTCCTTGGACTTCAAGTCTGTTCAATTCATTGAACGGGTTTCGGTGGTCGTTCACTTCAGTCTCAATTCTAAGGATCCCTCCCCTATGTCTATAAGTTTTGGTAATCGAAAGACAGTTGAACTCTGGTGTTTGGCCTTCGTGAGTCCGACTTAGTTCCCGAAGTGTGTTAAAAAAAATTCACATAGTTTAAGATTTTAACCTTCTGACGTATGACTTTTCGTACGAAGATCGAACAGACTTTTGAACCTCCAAACATCGAGGGTCAGGTATAAGGATATAGATCCATCGAGACGACCGTGTTCTGTCACGCCGTGAAGAGTCAGGTGCCGTCAGGGGCTGAGAGTGGGGTCGCCCATCGAACGGAGACGTAGTGGTAGGACCGGGAATCTTCCGTGACCGCAGACATGGAGTATCACGGTACTAGGAGGTGTACCCAAAAGGGAGTAGAGTCAACACCGACGAAAATTAACAACAAAACAGAGCGTGTGTCTGGAGTGTTTCTGTATATCAGGGAGGTATCCGTTGTATACCGATAGACTGTATCACCCTCGGTGTGACAGTCAGATATATAATTTATAAATACTTCGAATTAAAGAGGGTGAACAGTTTAAATTTGTTAGTTAAATTTGACTAATAGATTAGAAAGAAGGACGTGAGGTCAAGTAGTAGAACTCGGTAGAAGACCCTACGAATGTAGGACGAACTCTTTAGTCTCTGATCCCCTACTTCATACAGACGAAGTAGTCTCTAGTAATCGTCTTATTGACATCATTACCGAAGAAATTACGTTTAAGTTTGAGAACAAATTTCATTGTCAAGTGGTACCAAACAAAAATTCACACTACAAGTATCAATTTCATGACGTACGATTCAGTGAAGTCAGTACAGGTTGAGACGCTCTGGTACTTGACATCGGGCGGTCCGAGGAGACAGGTACCCTAAGAGGTCCGTCCATATGACCTCACACAACAGTACGGGAGGAGGTCCCCTAGAAGGACTGGGTCCCTAGCTTAAACGTAGAGAATACAGAGTACGTAACCATCCACCCAAGAAATGGTGATCGTGGTAGACCCTTCGGGTCAATTTCACGACTATGAATCATTTTTGTCCGTGACTTCGCAAAAGTGAACCCAACATCATCTCATCAGTTCATTACACCTCCCCTGAAATTTAGTGGGAGTTTTGTGGTATGGAAAGTGGTAACGAACCCTTATAAATAAAATTTATTTCACTACTGGGTTACACTGACATTAAGTGACGTCTACTACTAACGTCGGTACTTTAATTTTCTACGAATGAGGAACCTTTCTTTCAATACTGGTTGGATCTATCGTATAAGTTTTCGTCTCTGTAATGAAACGGTTGTTTCCAGGCTGATCAGTTCCGATACCAAAAAGGTCACCAGTACATACCTACGCTCTCAACCTGACACTTCTTCCGACTCGCGGTTTCTTAACTACGAAAACTTGACACCACAACCTCTTCTGAGAACTCTCAGGGAAACTGACGTTCCTCTAGGTTGGTCAGGTAGGATTTCCTCTAGTCAGGACCCACAAGTAACCTTCCTGACTACGATTTCGACTTTGAGGTCATGAAACCGGTGGAGTACGTTTCTCAACTGAGTAACCTTTTCTGAGACTATGACCCTCCCTAACCCCCGTCTTCCTCTTCCCGTACTATCTCCTACTCTACCGACTTACCGTAGTGACTGAGTTACCTGCACTTAAACCCACTTGAGGCCCTCAACCACTACCTGTCCCTCCGGACCGTACGACACTAAGTACCCCAACGTTTCTCAGCTTGTGCTGACTCGTTGACTTGACTTGACTTACTGGGTTCTAATAGGAATATTATTACAGTCAGAATGATTAAACGTAAGGAAGTCCGAAGAACTCACTCTCTTTTTACCGATGTCCTTAACACGAAGGTTCCCAGTCAGTATCGGGTCCTCGTCGGTGACGAGAACACTTAAGGTAAACAGTACGTGACACCCTATTTTCTCCCACTCTGGACGACCTCGTCCATGTGTGCTGTCAAATTTTAAAATAAGAAAAAGATCAACACTAAAGGAGATCCTAGACATTAAATCGAAGTGGAAACGGTAAATTTTCCTTAGATTTTTATCTGACTCAAACTCACTCAAACCTATATACTCTTTAAGAGTTGATCTATTTATGTAAGAAATTTTACGAATTTCTATTTTCTTTTTAGTTAGGAGTCTTCCGACAGTAGGATGAACGTATCACTTAACTAGACTGTCTGAGTATTAAACTAAACGACAAGGATTCCCTCTGTTTAAACTAAACGAAGATTTCCCCTCACTAAATTAAAATTAATGTGTTAAAAAAAAGAAAGATTCGTAATCGTGAGAATACGTTTTATAAATTCCTTTACACCTACAAAAGGGGGACCTTGATTACTGAACTCCGAACGAATATTAATAAATTATTAATCCAAAACTTTAACTCTTATATATTGAACCACTAATAAGTAAATAAAAATAACGTTACGCGACACTGATGTTTTCTGGTAATTTCAATTTTCCGACCACTCTAAAAATATTAAAGGAATTTCAGTTTTCTGTTAAAGGTTTAAAGTATACTTCTCTTTTATTCACAATAGCAACTGAAACGACACATTTAATCCATGACAAGACGTATTGTTTAGTGGGTTATGAATCGCCGAATTTGGTTGTTGTAAATATTAAAACGTACGAAAGATACCTAGTCCTTTAGTTTTTGACGAGTCGACCAACGAAAACTGAGTTTTAGAGAACCCAGCAACGTAAATTTACCACCAACCTCAAGAAATGATTACACAGACTATGAACCAAACCCTTCTCCTGAGTCTATTGACCCCAGACCTTGTCTACCTCAAGGAGTTCGTAGAAAAACATAAGGTAGTGTACCTCCAGAGTCCCACTGACCTGAAGTGTCGTCGAGCCCCAAGGTTTCCGTGTACAGTGGGTCCTCTCGGTCTCCTTCGGCACAGTGAAAAAGATTGGACCGAAGTTTTCAGTACGGAGTGTAGATAGTGGAAGATAAAAAGTCTTTACTTAGTAATTTTGACCGGGTATAAGTTCTTCGTCCTTTAATCTTCGGTGATAAAAAGAGAAAATTACCCGAAGACTCCACCGTGTTGCCATTTCTTAGGTTGACGGTTACGACCTCTGCAACCAAGTTAGGGACCCAACCCTTCTAGGGGACCTCTTCCTTTACCGTTGGGTGAGGTCATAAGAACGGACCCTTTAGGGTACTTGTCTTCTCGGACCGTCCGAAGTCAGGTGTCCCAGTGTTTTCTTAACCTATACTGAATCGTTGATTGGTTGTTGTAAAAAAATTTTTCTCTTACAGTTTTGTTTGAACAACCGTACACAACTTGGTCGTATGGTACTGTCATTGATTTAAGGACCAGTAAGAAGTGAAACGAGTAAGACAGGGAAGGGAAGTAGAGGAAAGAAAGACCAGAAGAGTACGAAACACGAGTGGAGGTAGATAACAGAAGAAAGGGTGGAAAGAACAGGAATAAGAGAGGCGTAGGTCAAACAGGACACAGGACACCGGTCTAATTATAAAGATTTACTGGTGACAGTAGTAAAGTGACAAGACCTACTTTGGGAAATTACCGTCAATAACAGGTGTTTGAACAAAGAGGGACATACCAAACATAGTCTTAGTCCATACACGGAACAGGTTTTTTTATTTATTTATTTTCACGTAACAAGTTCAGTGAAGTGTCTTAATGACTTAATCTTAAAGAACACCCACCTTGGGTTCTTAGACGTTTAATTGTTCAATTTTTAGAAATCGTTTCGACTAACAATTCGTGTGACTTTACGTTTAACTAAATCACAAATTGTCGTGTGTCGTTTCCAAGAGTCGGCATCGTACAACGGTATCAATACCTCGTTCGGCCGACAACGATTATTATGACTTCAAGACTTTAATCTCGTATGGGTGTCAATAGGGTTATTACAGTAGAAGCGATCAGGAGTGTGAACGAAAGAACTCCCTTCTCTTAAAGGAATGTTACTCTCCTTAAAGTGTATTCGACACAAGCGTTATAATCACAGGATTCGAAGAACACAGAGATACTTTAGCGACGGGTCCCGGTACACTAGACTCCACTTGGACGGAACAGAATGGTAGAGACCTTGTGTAAAACGGGAACAAGGGAGTAATAGACAGAAAGGGACTATCAGTAATAAAATGACAAACAGTGTAAGGTGGGAAGGGAATCCTAGGGTTCAGAATTTCGAAGAGAGGAGAGCAGAATAACTCGTTTTATGAAATGACGGTATAAACTTATCTTGAGTATCATGGAATTTAATTATTGACAATCAAGTAATCGAAAGACACAGTCTAAGGTTGTCCTTTCTATATCTTGTAAGTTTGTCGGATTGTCATCAAAAATTATTTTCTTTATAACTTTTCCACACGTATCTTGTGTTTCTTTGATGTTTCCTATCAAGTCATAAGGTTCCAACCAGGTTCACGTAGTCAATGGTAGAACTCCGAATGTCACACCATACTCCTTATTCAAGGAACTTGGTGGGAGGGGAGGGGGGGGGGTTTTTNGGGGGGGGGGGTTTTTTTTGGGTCTATGTATTTCTTCCGAAACAATGTCTTTAGAACCGGAAATCATCTTTCCCCATCGGTCGGAAACTACTGGAGTCTCCTGATCTTCATTCCCATATCTATAGGTCTTAAAGGAGGAGAGGGAAGGAGACCAGAGGACGACAACAACTGGTGTCGAGTTCTGGTTGGTCTTCGGTGTGTTGTTGTCTTAGGTAACTAAGTGAGGTCTTTCAGTTGGTCGGTCCCGGTCTCGACCCCTCTCTTACCGTCTTTCACCCCGTTCTCTCCCTCTTCTTTTTTTATGACGTGTTGAAGTTTAAATACCTCTCAGAATGTAGATGAAAAACAGTAGGAATGTCGGGACGTTACTTGATAACGTATATCAGTAACAAGACATTGATATAGAAGTAAAAAAGTACGGTCGTGTGTCACCAAAATCAAGGGGTCTTACGAACTATTCCTATTCACTATTTTCTGAAAGGGTCACAATTGTAAAACATAAAAAAAACGTGTCACTAAGTAAGTTCGTATTTGAGGACATAAAGGAATTAAAGGTCCGGGTTAAGGGAATTAGAGAAATTATCTTTTCCGGTCAAGGAACTCTTTTACGTCTACGTCAATATTAAATTCAGAGGAGTCATTAATGGTTTTTATATTTAAGTTTAATTCGACCGGTAGTATATAAAACCTTCGGACGTAATGGTGAGAGTCTAGGATGGTCAAATCGGAGTGAATGAGATTCGTGTAATGTAAGATACATCTCATTTATACACGTGTTTACACGGGGTACAATATTCTTTTATTACAATCTCTTCGACTCTAGGATCCTACTTGTTTGTCCCAGTAACAAATGTGATGTCTTCCTGAGGATGGAAAATGTCCTTCTAAGTTGACCCTAAAAGTAATAAACCCATCTTTGTTTGTATCAAACCCGAAGGGACCCCCGAGTCTACCATTTTTAGACGGACGTCACACCCTCTGGCCCAAAGTTAGGACCAGTCCTTCCAGAAGACCTCTTCCCGTACCATTGGGTGAGGTAATCAGAACGGACCTCTTAAGGTACCTGTCTCCTCGGACCGTCCGATGTCAAGTGCCCCAACGTTTCTTGGTCTGTACTGACTCACTGATAGTGTTTATATGAAAACAAAAATTTAACCACCGAAAAATTTTTATTCCGGGTCTACCCAACTTGTATTTCCTGTCTTTCCATACGGGACTTTTATGATTTATATTCTTTTGGTCTTACTGAAATAACCATAATCCGTTTCATCTAAGATTCTGTCTTTGATAATTGTCTTTATCTCTCCTTGAAGTACCACTGTCTTCCCGTTAAGTATTTTTTCTGTTCTTTTAATATTGTACATATACAGATTATTTTTAACAAAGTTTTATACACTTAGTTTGTCGACTGTCTTTATTCCTCTCTTTGTCTGTTTAAGTGTAAGTGTCACTAAAATTGTTAGAAAAGAGAGAAAAAGTGTATTTTTGTTCTACTTTGTAATCATTTCAGGATCTTCTAGACTCCTTGTCATTTATACTGACCATGTGTTATAGGTCGTTGACGTGTCGTCTGACAAAGGTTCACGTCTTTCCTGGAAGTACTTCTATTTGGTTTGTGTTCCGGTACGACGACGACGACGACGATTCAGTGGAGTCAGCACAGGTTGAGACACACTAGGGTATCTGCCGTCGGGTGGTCCGAGGCGGCAGGGACCCTAAGAGGTCCGTTCTTGTGACCTCACCCAACGGTAAAGGAAGAGGTTACGTACTTTCACTTTTCACTTTCACTTCAGTGAGTCAGCATAGACTGAGAATCGTTGGGGTACCTGACGTCGGATGGTCCGAGGAGGTAGGTACCTTAAAAGGTCCGTTCTCATAACCTCACCCCATGGTAACGGAAGAGGTTGTGTTCCGGTATGTATGCGTCAGAATTTAAAATTTTCGGACTTTAGAATATGTACGTACGAGTCAGTGAACTCAGTACAGACTGAGAAACGTTGGGACAACTGACGTGGGTGGTCCGAGGAAACAGGTACCCTAAGAGGTCCGTTCTTATGACCTCACCCAACGGTATGGGAAGAGGTCATTTTAGAATATCTCATACAACAAACCGGTGTTACCGTCTGTTTAGGAAACTGTTGTAAGGTGTAACCAAGTACCTTTTTTTGGTGTCGTTTAACCCTTATCTTTCCTCCTTGAGAAAATTATACCATTCTCCGTAGATACTTTTTTTGTTATCGATTATGGTATGAATTACGACTTTATAACTTATGAAAGAGGGATTTTAACCCTTTACGTCTCTATAGATAAGAATGGTGAAGATAATTTGCAACATGACCTCCGACATTATTATTGATTATGTTCTATTTATTTAAATTCGAATTTATATTCTTTTCTTATTCAGTTAAACAGAAACACATACTGTACTAATAAATGTCTCTTTTAGGATTCCCAAGACGCGTTACTGATGATTTTGATTATTTAAATCGTTCTAGTGTCTTATGTTCCAGTTACATGTCTAGTAGACGTCAAGACACATAATCGTCGTTTAAAAATACATAATATTTTTACCCCGCTCGGTGGAAACCGAAGAACAAATTGAAGGGTACTACCAAGGAATAAATTTTAACTGAACCTTCTTATAGAGATAAGTTTATGTATCAGTAACTATGATTTCACATTTTCATCTATTCTCTCTCTTATTAAGTGTACAAATGTAGTTTTTTCACCATCACTGGTTAAAAGATTACACCAGTCATTGTGAACTAAGGCAAAAAAGCACACACACACACACACACACACACACACATAGTTAGTATCGGTTTTTCTTTTTAGAGGGATAAGTACGAAATTTATTATACGAGGTACCCATGTATCCAAGTATCCTCATGTCAAAATCTCCGATGAAATAGGACGTATAGTATTTACCACCAGGGGTGGAGATTCCCCAGTGACTCAGTAAGGTATCTTTTTTCATCCGTATTATTCGTGAAGTTTAGTTGACCGTCACTTCCATATCGAAAAGGATGTACCTTTAAGAATCGTAAAAAAAATTTCGGAAAATTTTTCGAAACTTGGTATCTTGAACCATCGATGACTAGGGTTAATCATTTACGCTTTTAACTCCGAGTTTTTCCAATTCACTGACTGACATAAAGTGTCTAGATCAATTACACTTTTGGTCTCGTTGAGGATTCGATCTTATTAGTTGGGTGTGAGGACACAGGTCACAAGAAGGGTAGGTTGATATGACAGAGGGACTCGTTAATTTTTCCAGTTCGGATCAGAGTTTCCTGACCCAAAATGAGGGGTTTTCTTGGAAAAAACTGAATCTAGGTTTTCCGTCAGGGTTTCTACAAAATTAGTCACCTGTTGTATAATTTTACTGAAAAATTAAAGGGTTTCCTAGATAAAACTTCCTCTTTCGTGTAAATCAAAGTGATCAAGACAGTACAAATAAAGTTTTAGTAACAAACAGAAGTATCAGTAAAGGAATATTGACAAAAATTTTGCATAGATTCTCAAAATATTTGTCGTATAAAAGACCAAGAAGAGACGACTCATTTACACAAACATAAATTCTCTTATTAAAACTTAATGTATACTCCTTTCGGAGAAAAAAAGGTATACTCCTTTTAGAGACATTTTCATAATTGACAATTCGTAATTTCGTTCAATAATCTCGGTTGGTAACTAAGAGGAACAGATCTTTAAAAATTTTAAGAAATTATAATAAAAACATGTGTGACTTGTGAGTTATCAATGACTTACTCATTTACTCATTCACTATTATTTTACCTATTATCAAATTTCAGAGACCACCTGGAAAAGTATAGGTGCCAAAAAACGATGATAATTTTAAGTTATTATTCGGAAGACTTTTAAGTGGGTCGATACTTAAGATTATATATGAGAAGATGACATATAATAAGATGATATATAATAATAAAATCGTAACACATACATGTGTACACATATCGAGGGGACCACCGAGTCTAGGTGGACGTCACTTCATCTGAACCCAAGTTAGGGTCCCAGTCCTTCTAGGAGACTTCTTCCCTTGCCGATAGGTGAGGTCATAAGAACGGACCTCTTAAGGTACTTGTCTCCTCGGACGACCCAACGTCAGGTACCCCAACGTTTCTCAGTCTGTACTGACTCATTGATTTTCTTTTCTACATAGGTACACATACATACACATATGTGTGTGTCCCTACCTATCTACTGTCCATTTATATATCTATCTGTGTTTCCTTCCTCTCTTTATAAACCTTTCTCAAAGGTCGAGTCGAAACGAAGAAGGGTTTAACGAGCATGTAAAGTTTCGTGATTTACTTATTAGATTTTTATAGGACAATTCTCAATGATATAAAGTCACGAGACCGAAGGACAATCTCGTCTTTCCGGTCCTACTTCCGTCGACGGAGACACGGGTTTTTTCTGAGTTTTCAGACCAAAGTTGAGTCACCGTGGTCTTGTTAAACTTTTCTGGGTAACAATGTTATCGACGACAGAACTCTTGGAACCTTTTAATGAGTAAATGATTACTTTTTCATTCAATTGCTAATCGGACAACTTTGGTACCTCCTTTTGTAATTTTTACCTTTAGTTGTTAAACCCCCCTTTTTTTGGGAAGGAACTAAAATTAAAAATTTTTTGGAAGAGAGACGGTGATGAATCGTAACTTTCAGGTCAATTAACATACTAACACACACACACAATGTGCAATACTGACAACTTACTCTAACTTTGATCAAAAATACACATCGAATACCTTGGTGGAGTGATTACATATATTTAGTTATCACTGTTTATCAAGTAGACCACATGATATAAGTTTGCCATTACTGAGGGACCGGATATTGTAACTCTTTCTACAACTTCGACACCCGTCTCACGACACTGGTAATCGTTACTACTGGGAGACGGGTAAGGTCTATCTCTCGGAGGTCTCCCGGGTATAGACATCACACGTCTGCTCTAATATTGTGAAACTTAAGGGTAAGGGCTACAAGATCTTGTGACTTAGATGGTTCGGTACATAATCTAGAAATATCCTTTTTTGGTTTTGGAAATGGGTGGAGTTCCTTCACCTTGACAAAAATTTCCTCGTTCCCTACCCGATCCCTTGGGTGTCTCTGACGAGGACTAACAGTCTTTCTGAGGACTAAAGCATACATCACGGCCAGTAAAGGGACCCATTAGAGAGGTACACTGGTACCGATGGTTCGGTAGTTGAAGATTTTATTTGGAACTCAAGTAGTGTAAGACAATGTAGTCTCCTTATATCTCGACCTCCGGTCTAATACTCGTTGTGATAATTGTGTTTTACGTTGATAATATGAAGATCACGAACCATCACGATTTGTTGTAAACTGATTCACTTACTCACTCACTATCTTCTTAAACTAAAGTAGTCGTCCCAAAGAGTACCTAGGTAAAAACGAATGGTTTGCATCTACGCTTATATTATTGAAAAGTAACAAAGGAGGGGGATGTGTTAAAGAGGTTCATTTCGTCTCGGGACTTTTAAGACCCCTTTCTTTTGTCGGGAAAGTCAGTACATCACCAATGTTGAGGTCCGGGACAAGAAACGGAGACAGCATGGGACGGGACCGAAGGTAAAGCCTTGGCATAAGGTTTATCGTCTTAAAGTAACATAACTTGATTATGAAATACGCCAACGAGGGTGTAAAGTGACCCTCTAGGGACACCGGTCCCTGGTCCAGAACGGGCGAAACGTAGAGAAAGTAGGTCATACCATCGACCGAATATCATCTACGAGTTATTTACAACTTCACTTGTCGATATTTACATAAAGGTTCAACACGATCTTAAGACGAATATTCTAAAAAAAAAAATTTCTTTACTTACTTTCTTCTCGTTAGATCAAATTGGTGAACATCCGTGTATAAATTTATCAATTCTTTGTGTCCAACTTACTGACCTTTTACTTCTTTAGAAGGGACCACCAAGAGTATGAATCCTACAAGTTCTTTGAGAATTTTTGTTCTAGAAGATTTCTGTGTAAGAGTTTAAGACTGATCTCAGTCTCAGAATGAATTACGGAGTTTACAACAGACACCTAAACTCAAATTCATAAAAAGTGGTAATAGTTATACTTACTCTTCTCAATGAGATTTTATTCGATTCGTCTCTATTAGATTATAGATTCCTTATTTCTCGTTTGGGTAGTGGGGGGTGGGTTGTCAGAAAAGACTTAAAGGATCCTCCGTCGGAAACATAAATTTATTTACGATTCGTTAGTTGTATCTATTCATACTTTCTTGATATTAGTCGTACGTAGAAGCAAACTTCACAATCTAAGAAAGTTCAGTGTGTTTAGTTCTATTGAATGTGGACTCTTCTTCTGTGGTTAAAAAAAAGAAAACTGACTGTGGTTTCAAATTCCCTTTTTTTTTAATAAAGGTAAATTTGAGGTTTACCTTTAGAAGTTATTTCCGTAAGACACCACTTAAAAATCGGATAAGAGGTGAGACATTCAGACCTGTACCTCATAATTACCTTCATAGTGTATTAAAGAATAGATGAAATGTAAGAGTATAGTCAATCGTAAATTATATGAGAACTTAAAGTAAAAGGAGGTTCTTTACGAAAATTCTCTAAACTTTTACACGAAAAATGGAATTAAAGATTTAGTGAAAAGATTCTGAAGAAAACTTACCTACGTAGGCACGTACGCGTCAGTACAGGTTAAGAAACGTTGGGGCACCTGACATCGGGTGGTCCCAGGAGACAGGCACCCCAACAGGTCCGTTCTTATGACCTCACCCAACGGTAAAGGAAGAGGTGTCTTAGAAGGACTGGGTCCTTAGTTTGGACGTAGAGGACTTGACCGGACGCTTAAGAAATGGTGACTCGGTGGACCCTTCGGGGACTTACCTACGTCGTAAAGAGTCTCCTATTTTAGGTCAACAAATTTTATTCATCCAGTCCCTCTTTGACGTGACAGTAATGAAATATTTTATTTGCATAAAAGAGAGTAAACGACGTTGGTTTTTATATAGGATATAAATCGAGGCCGATAAAAAAAAAATTGACTAACGAAACGTCATTTGGTTTATCACTAAACCTGGTGTACTAGAAAATTCTTAGGAAGGGATGGAAGAAGAGAAGGTACTTAAATCTTACATCACCCATTATGTTTAATCTAAACACGGGTGTATGGTTACTCTCCTAGAGTCGCCATCAATAAGTACAACAGTCATAGTACCTAAATTTACAATTTACAAACATTTCTCCACTCCGTATCTTTCCCCGACCAAACAACAAAAAAATCAGGATTCAGTACAGACTTGGGGTACCTGAGGGGGTGGTCTGAGGAGACATGTACCCTAAAAGGTCCGTCCTTATGACCTCATCCTACGATAAAGGAAGAGGTCCCCTAGAAAGACTGGGTCCCTAGTTTGGGTGTAGCGAATACGGAGGACGTAACCGTCCGTCTAAGAAATGGTGACTCGGTGGTCCCTTCGGGTTCCTAACCAAATCTTCGACCGATTCACTCGTAATCAGTATGTGACTCTGGGAGGTGAAGAAGTACCAGTAGAGATGCCACTGAACGAACCGACCCAGACCGTTGTAGTAGGTTGTAGTAGAATGTTCACAAACTGACGAAGAATTATCTATGACCAAGGACACCAGAATAGTCAGGACGCAGTGTACGTGCTCACTACTTCTTACTCAGTTGACTGGTGATACTTGGTCCGTCCGTATCGAGTAGGGTGTCCACGTCTTTGTCGACTATGTAAAGACGGAAGAGAGGCGAGATGGCAAACGGAAGTGAGGTGAGAGGGGAGGTTACAGTCTTTCAAAAATAAGTCCCGACAAACGGATTATGACTGTGATTATGACCGTAAGAATAAAGGATTTACTAGTAATTTTTGTTCGTGTAGATATTTCTGTTATAATTCTTATTGGTCGTACAAAATGTAATATAAAATAAACTGACGACAAGTATTCCCCGTGGAGTACCATCTGTCAGGTCCAGATAATCGAGAACGTCTACTAGACGAAAGGAGGTCAGAGAACGATAGGTTGGACGCGGGACGTGATGGATGGTAACCGTAAGTAAGATTCCGTGTTTTGTTTTACATAATGAGGGTACAAATATTCTATTTTGGGGTTGACGAGTCGCACCTTCCGTTACGGTCGGGTATATCAGAACCAGATTGAAAGGTCTTGAAGTCAAAGACCGATGACTATAATAGAACGACGACGACGACGACGACGACGACGATTCAGTGAAGTCGGCACAGGCTGAGACATGCTGGGGTATCTGCCGTCGGGTGGCCCGAGACGACAGGGACTCTAAGAGGTCCGTTCTTGTGACCTCACCCAACGGTAAAGGAGGAGGTTACGTACTTTCACTTTTCACTTTCACTTCAGTGACTTAGCACAGGTTGAGAGTCGTTGGGGTACCTGACGTNGACCGTGATTATGACCGTGAGAATAAAGGATTTACTAGTAATTTTAGTTCGTGTAGATATTTCTATTATAATTCTTATTGGTAGTACAAAATGTAATATAAAATAAACTGACGACAAGTATTCCCCGTGGAGTACCATCTGACAGGTCCAGATAATCGAGAACGTCTACTAGACGAAAGGAGGTCAGAGAGCGATAGGTTGGACGCGGGACGTGATGGATGGTAACCGTAAGTAAGATTCCGTGTTTTGTTTTACATAATGAGGGTACAAATATTCTATTTTGGGGTTGACGAGTCGCACCTTCCGTTACGGTCGGGTATATCAGAACCAGATTGAAAGGTCTTGAAGTCAAAGACCGATGACTATCATAGAACGACGACGACGATTCAGTGAAGTCGGCACAGGCTGAGACACGCTGGGGTATCTGCCGTCGGGTGGTCCGAGACGGCAGGGACCCTAAGAGGTCCGTTCTTGTGACCTCACCCAACGGTAAAGGAGGAGGTTACGTACTTTCACTTTTCACTTTCACTTCAGTGACTTAACACAGGTTGAGAGTCGTCGGGGTACCTGACGTCGGATTGTCCGAGGAGGCAGGTACCCTAAAAGGTCCGTTCTTATGATCTTACCCCACGATAACGGAAGAGGCTATCATAGAATTATTTATAATTTACTTACTTATTTGTTTACTTACTTCATCTACGGATGTACTAGTTTAATTACGACCCTTTTTCTGTAGAACCTTTTGTGTCGTAATATTCAAATGTAAATAAACGTATAACAGTCGGACCATATATAATTTATTTTGGAATTTAAAAAGGAGAAGTAATTTAACGGTGTAGAACCTTCGAATTACATGGGGTTAAAGAAAATATCTTTACTTCTAAACGTGACATTTTTAGTTTGGTGTCTTTACATGCAAAGAATTTGATTGCTGTAGAGAAACTTTGGTAATTACTATATGTGACAAGTCGTCTATACTAAACCGTATACGGTTTAATACTTTCTTGACTCATTGGATCCATTGATAAATTGATTTTATAACCTTCATTATACGTAAACCTGATATTCTTTAGTGGTGTCCCGGTACCTTTACCTATCTTATGTCTAGAAGTCACTCTTTACGGGTTTGATATTTTTGTTCCAAAGTGTATGATGGAAAGAGGGTTTCACTTTGTTTTGTTAATCAAAGAAAACAAGAACCCGATTAGTATAACTAGGTAAAACCTAAAAATAACAACAACAATAAAAGAAAATTTCTGGGACGTTGAAGTAACTCAATGACAAAGATAGTGAGTACAGATATCATGTTCCAGAAAAAATTATGTTCCGTCTTCAATTTTTCATCAAAACAACCAGACAGAGGTCTCAAAGACTAAGTCATGTTACCTCATTTTGAGTATTTAGACGTAAAGATTGTTCAAAGGTCCCTACGGGTACGTTCTCGTCGATTACATTGTACCGACATCCCAAAAGCAGTGTAACAATAGTCTCAAACGGAGTCACTTTGTCTAAAGTAAATTAAGGACATTAAAACACATTAACATTATCATTACCTCCAGACCTTGTCGTAAACAGAATCCTTTTTTTTTCGGAATCCCTCTTATACAATCGGTTGTAAGTCATAATATTTTTATCGGTATACTTTCACCGGGAGAAGAAATAAGGGTATAAAAAATTTTGTAACACGATCAGTGTAACATAATATTAATAACAAAGTAGAGTTGATGATTTGATACTCGAGGAATTCTAGTTTCTTTGACAGAATAAGGAGAAGGTTTAGTTTCGGACATGTTATGAGACACGACTAGTAACCTTTATACTCTCTAATTTTACTATAAACCCCTTGTTCGTTCGGATAGGAATCAAATCATCAGGAGGTGATATTAGGAATTTAGTTTGTACACGTCCTGTCGTTGACTGTCGGTTTTATTTTTCTATTTATTAAAACGACATTTTGAAACAGAAATTTGGATCACCTCGGGTTCTCATGGTAGACTTGGTGTCCTTCTTAAGGAAAGTGGATCCGATAGTCGTCGAGTCTCGGATCCTGACTTCGTCCAGTCTTGTGGAAGAGGTTGGGATTGGGGTGGGTGACTCAGAGTTTAACGGTGTGAACTCAGTGTCTTTACAGCTAGGTCTCTTGCGGTCACCTCTTCTGCTGTCCTTCATCTTGGTCCTTCGACATTTAACACGGTCACGAATCTCTACGGGTTACGTTCAGAGGACCTTTGATTTCGGTCGGTTAGAGTGATCGACGTGATCTTTCTTCGTTCAAGTTTTTCTTTCTACTCGTCGTCTCTCTTTCTCTTTACTAATAATGAAGAGTTGGAGAACCTTTATTTTCTCTCCTAAGATACACTCTCTTTGGTACAAGGATGGACTTACTTTTCAGAACGAGACTAGTTGGAATCGGTGTGGAAAGAGGAGTTTTCACTTTTTTACACCTACTCCTTCTTGTCTTCTCAAAACTTGAAGGAGAGGAATCTCTAAGTGTAATAGGATGAGAAGTAGTAAAAGATGTCATATTTGGGTTACCAGAATTATCGGGTTCAGCACCTCAAATATTGGTTCGACCACGTCTCGGTTACTTACAATTAATCCCTTTCTCTGATCTGATTCTTTTGTCTACTGACTTGAAGTACGAACGGTCCCACGGTCAAGTAGTAAGGATACAGACCTCAGAAGGTGAATATATGTAGTTTGAATTATACCTCTCTAAGGGGTAGTTCTTTAATTAACGAAGGGGAGAGGACCTTTTTTTTTTTTTAACGAATGGACAAATTTACCAGGGGAGAGATTCTCCTACTACGGACTTTCGAAGAGTGGAGTAATCGACGTTTTAAGTACGTCTTAAACCTAAAACGTAAGGAGAATCCAGATATACGGTCGATAAGAAGTACTTAAAGACTTTCTGATGGGAAAGGAGGGGAAGAAAGAGATCAATTAGGAAAGAATAGAAGTCTAAAGTCGAGTTGACAGTCAAGGAATGTCCTTGGAAGGTATTAGAGGTACCATTCTAACTAGAGGGATAATACAGAAGAATATCATTCTCGATGAATGATGCCAAAGTCCAAATATGAATAGACACGTTAGGAACTAATTTTAAACAGAGGAGGTTGACCGGTATTCGAGTTGGTATTACAAAACACCAGTAACAATCAGGAACCACACATCTTATCTTAGACCGTGTATCATCCATGTATTCAATACTCATACGACAATCCACTTAATAGGTTTGAACGAGGTCGACAATATATAAGAACGTTTGTAACTATAGTAACCAGAAGAATTAAAATTGACAAGACTATCTATGCATAAAGTCAACCGTAAACGACCTAATAATTACTATAACTGTGGAAAAGTTAAACAACCAGTAAACCTATAGGACAAAACATTTTTACGGACTAGTACAGAGAACTGGTAAAAAGATAACAAAAACAAAAGAGAATAACTAAACATTCTAAAAAAAAGTATAAAAGTTTTGTTCGGGAAACAACTAATATACACAACGTTTATAGAAGAAGGTGATACATTGACTGTAAAGGTAAGAGATTAAAGTAAGAGAAATTAAAATATTTTTATTTTATTTTGAGAGTTTAAAATTTCGGTAGGTTAAAATCCGGGTTAAATTCTTTAGGAATATAAGGGATTCTAGATCTTCGATAAAAGAATATGCAATGGAAGATTTTATAAATAGTAAAATGAAAAGTGTAAATCTCGACTTTTAGGTAAACCGTAACCAAAAACTTATAGGTCATTACAACCCTCAGTTCTCAGTAACAAAAGGTATTCCTACAGATTAACTGGTTCATGGTAAATAACTTTTTTGACACGAAAGGAGTGACGTGTAGTCTTGGTGGAAACAATATTTAGTATACGGGTATATAAACCTGTTACCTAAACTAATACTCAAGAGAGACAAGGTCACCAAATGACCAGAAGGAATTTTGGTTGTGGTGTGATAGAATTAATGACATCTAAACATTATTCAGTGTGACTGTTGTTCAAGATAGTGAAAAGAAGAAAAGAAGTTCTGACAGAACTTCTAACGGAACCGATAAGACCGAGAGACTTAAAGGTTTATTTAAAGTCTCAATTAAAAAGTTAAGTGTGTTTGTATGTGTAGGACGACCTTAAATCTCTAATGTAATTTGGATATCTAGTTAAACCCTTCTTAACTGTATAAAATACTATGAGACGAATTAAATACTTATACCGTATATCGAGTAATATAAATTTAGAAATTAAAGCCGGTTCCAGACAAACCATAATAAGTAACATAAGAAAAGGGGATCTATTAATTTACTAAAAATTTTCAATCAATTGATCATGAAATAATGACCTTCCTGACTACGACTCCGACTTTGAGGTTATGAAACCGGTGGAGTACGTTTCTGTACTGAGTAACCTTTTCTGAGACTACGACCCTCCTTAACCCCCGTCCTCCTCTTCCCCTGCTGTCTCCCGTTCTACCGACCTACTGAGCTACGTGTACTCAAACCCACTTGAGACCCTCAACCACTGCCTGTCCCTCCGGACCGTACGACGTCAAGTACCCCAGCGTCTCAGTCTGTGCTGACTCGCTGACTTGACTTGACTTGACTCATGAAATAAAATAAAATGTTAATAAACAAGGATTATATATCCTTAAAACATACGAGAAGATCCATCTCTGGTACGACTTAAACGTATAAATAAGAATACTGAAAATTTAATAAAACCTAAAAAATGTTTGGGTTAGTATAATAAGTTTATTGATAATATAAAGAAAGAAAGGTTAGAACAACCTCCACAAAAAGTACAGAATTAAATGACAGATTTTAGAGGTAATGTTACAACTGATCTTTATTACTATTACCCGTAGAAACAAAGTAGAGTCTCCCTTTCACAGTCGTAAAGGGCCAATTCATACTACGGACGATATTTATAATACATAAATAAGAAATAGTATGATTCCTACAAAAGGATTTAAGGGTCAAATTATTTTCATAAAGAGTACTTCCTTATAATTCAAAATGGTACACGAAAAAGTATAAATTCTATTAGTATACTAAAAAAGTATAAATAAGACAACCGAAGTATCTACTGTCACGAACTAAAAAATTTTTATTGGTGTAAAACGTAAGTCCCTTATTTGAGTCCATCCAATACCACATATATTAGGAAAAACATTTATTTATCTAAGTAAACGATTATAAAGTGAATCTTAAAAATGTATACTAGTACTCACTTTAACTGGTTATTTAAAACAAAGAAAGTTACAGGAACATTCCGAAACCTAAGTTTCTGATACGTCCTGATTATTTTACTTAACACTTCATCAGGGAAGAAATATAAATCATCTTCTCAAAGACAATCTAACTATAGACCGTGTTAAGTGACCACTTCGGTAGACTTAAGTCTCAAAAGAAACCATCTCAAAACTTAATATCTAAATTATAGAAGGTATTCATTTCTTGGTAAGACTAAAAGATCAAGAACAAAAAACACCCAAAAAAAAAAAAAAAACCAAACCCTCTCAACACAAAAAGATCTTTAGTCAGGTAAAGTATTTATAAAAGATTAAACGAAAGTACTTCAAAAAGAATTATAGGAGAAAATAGTAGAATTAGAGACATCTTATAAATCCTACGGAATGATAAATAAGAGTTATAAATAAATACGGAAAAGAAATGGATCTAATCAAAGTAGTTCAGGATTGGTGACTTGGTGGTCCCTTAATGGAGTAGTACTAAAACTAAAGGTTAAGGGTCTACCAATCACTAAAACTTGTGGAAATGAATTATGGACCACCGCTAAATGGGAGATTTCTCTTTATAGACGAGTTTAAAAAACGGAAAATAAAACATCTTTTACCTAACAATCCGTAAAATAATTAAATTTAAAAAATTAATTTAATTGAAAATGATTAATTTTTAATTTAAAATATTAAATTTAAAAATAACTCCTTATTAACATAATTTAACGTTAATATAAACAAAGTTCACACGTGACCTACTAAGGTGTGAACATATACAACGTTTTACTAGTGGTGTTATTCAGATTCAGATCAATTACAGGTAGTGGTAAGTATCAATGTTTTTAAAAAAGAGTACTACTCTTGAAAGTTCTAGGTGAAAGGATCACCTATAAAAGTTAATTATAAAAGTTAAAAAAAAGGAAACGAGCAAAAATTTAACCTAAACTATATAAACATACCAAAATGGTGGAAAGATGACCAATAAAGGTACCATAAAAAAGGTAGGGAAATGAAAATCGTAAAGACATAGAAACATAAATTTCACATGACGACATAACTCGTGGAGACTACGAGAGAGAATATAAGAGAGTCGGGTGAAAAATGAACCGGAAACGATGACACGTGGGGACGGTACGACGGGTCCTGTCGCTAAGTGACTGAAGGACGGGACTCTGTATGTGTCACATTTCATACGTCCTCTGTTGCACCGGTCCCCTATGTCAGATACCGACGAGACTACGACGTTCTGGTGTACTGGCCTGAATGGACCACCAGTCACCGATTGTGACGTGCGACGGTTACCTCCCTCGGACCCAATCTAGGGACCAGTCCCTTAATCTAGGGTGTGTGGTTCTCAAATGTGCGCCGTTGATTTTAAGGACGTACGACGTTGATTCTGGGACGTATCGGTTTATTCATTTATTTATAAATAAAATTTTTCAGTGCACTGGACTTTTGGCTTTTACAAATGAGAGACCGTGAAATGTTTTTTTCAAACGACTAAGGACAAGGTAGCTAAATGATGCAATAATTGTATAAGTATAAAAGTATCTTTAGCCATGAAAATGGTGAAAGACTTGGTTCTAGAATCTTGTGAACTTGAAGTAAATGGACGGAGTACTGACTAGAGATAAAAATTCGTAGTGTTTTATGAAAATCATATAAAATATACCAGTTACAAGTAAATTTAAGTGGGGATCTAAATGGTAGAGTAATGAGAAGTAAACAAGGGGCCCGGTCGAAAGACAGAACCTAGTAAAAGTAGATGGACTTCTTATAAGAAATTATAAAGGTAATCTCATCTTAAAGACTACGTTTAAGAGAGTCAAAAACAAACAAACTTTTGTAGATATAAATGAGAATCAAAAACTTTCTATAAAACTGACTTATAACTTTGAATCTACCGTCTAAAAAAATAAACTGGAAATTTCTACAGTACAGTAACGAAAGACGGAAAGTAACAAAGAAACCGTTTAAATCGACAGAGCAACACGGAGACTTCCATTAGACAGTAAAGAGGGAAGACCTACGAAATTTCTAGAAAAAAAGACAGATCGGAAAGCCGTCCAAATGATACTACACGAATCTAGACTCAAAAGACAAATCAAAAGAGGAACCAAAAATACAATGAAGGACTCAGACCCTTTTAAGGCAACGATAAAATAAAAGTTTGTGACGAAGAAGTAAAAGAGAGAAGAAGGTTTTGAAAGATTGGAACCAGAATATACAGAGAAAACGAGAAAGGACACGAAAGGATGGAGAGAGGGACGGAACAAAGTGAGAGTTATAAAAGAGTACTGGAAAATCAAGTGATTAAGAGAAAAGTCACGGATTAACCGATAATTTGTGTAAATCGTATTACTCTCAAACCCTACTAAGATTCACCTTAACTCAGGACACTCCCGACCAAGTATGTATGAGACTACCACGTCGGGATGTCCTAAGGTTGGTCTTCGGATTTGACCCCCGTCGTCATCATCAAAGATACCGAGGAGGTACCTTTTCGGGATATAAGGTCAAAAACAGGGGGGTCGGGTCTTTAATAGAGGTACAAGTCAGATCAGTTCGGAGACACCATCACCACATATCAGTTATTTACGAATTACTAACTTTCTTTAATAAAGAAAATGTAAAATGATCATCTGTCTTAATTCTTTCATTAAAATCGGGGCATAATCTTTTTTGAAGGTCAATAATCATAGAAGGACATTACTCCCCCCAACTGGAGTATTCATCACTCCGTAGTGTTCTTTACGAGTGTTTCTTGTAAGTTCAAATTTACAAGTTCAAATTTCTAGAGAACAGTTCTTTGACATCTCTACTAACATCCAAACCGTAATTAAACCCGACCTATTGGAGGTTTTAAAAGGGTAGAGAATCAAAGACACTAAGGTCAAAAACAAGGTTGACACTAGAAGAGAGAACACTCCCTAACTAAAAACAAAAAGTATAAAAAGAACAACCAAAGAGTTACACTAGACTTGACATCCCAGAGATCCAGAAGAATGTCCAGAAGTATTTGTTATGTCGTAAAGACATTTCGTTAATAGGAAGTCATTTTTTTATTTCGTCAGTTTTCGTGACTGTCAATTCTTGTTCCGAATGATTTCATTCGAGTAAAACGTCAGACTGTGTCACTTATTATGTAGAAACGATTAGTTTCCACCGGTATCCAAGAAAAATTGTCTCATTAATAAGTCTATTTCTTGAAACTCTATTACTTATCTCCTTCTAACTGAACAGTTGTATTAATTTTTCTGTTTCTCGTTTCTAACTAAATCAATTAGGTTACCTTCTTTATCATAGTTGTTAACCTTCAAAAGAAGGTACATCTATTTTCGTTATAGAACCAGAAACAAGAGTAAATAAATAAGTGAGTAAATAAGTTAGTCACTTATGAAAAACTCTTGTATACGATCCTTTTCCATACCAATACGAAGAGTTGTAAAGTACTCACTTAAAGTACTTTTGAAAGACCCCGGAAGTTGAGAAGATCTTTTCTTATTACAGACGAAGACAAAATGTAAACCCCTTTTTTCCATTTTACGATTTAAAAAAGAAAATTTTACCCGTGGTGACTTCTTCCTCCCGGGATTACTCATCTGTATACATTCTCACTACCTCTTAGTCCACTTGTACGAACACCGACTCCCGTCACAACTCATCAGTCGACCAATAGGGTCGAAGGAACCACCAGTACAAAAGTCAAAAACATAGTGATCAATATACAACAACAAAGTATGATTCCTTTCTCTCGTTCAATTAGTGTCAATATTTTAATTTGTTGAAACTTCTAAGTAAAGTTTAAATAGATATAGTCTGAACTTCAACGCAAGTAACTAGTTTTTAGAATCTATATTTTTTATAGTTTAAGTATCCTTATTAAAAAATTTACCCGTTCTAGTAATATATCTTTCGATGTTTCGAGATGTAATTTTTCATGACCCTCTTTAATTTCCTTGATGTACTTCCATAAGATGAGTAAAAGACATTTGAATACCGATAAAAATTTTCAGATAATTACATTCATTTCTCAGACGGACTTTACGTCCTTTGGACCCAAGATAAAGACCCAACCTTTCTAAGGGACCTCTTTCTTTACCGTTGGGTGAGGTCATAAGAACGGACCTTTTAGGGTACCTACCTCCTTGGACCGCCCGATGTCAGGTGCCCGAACGTTTTGCAGCCTGTGCTGATTCGTTGACTGTGAGGTGAGGTTATATTTATTTATTTTATGTCAAAATGATTTCACATTTTTCAGAGGCATTTAAAGTTCTCAGTTATGATTTTCTGTTTTATATCACTACTAATGTATAAATTCAGAGAGGTATTGGAGTAATACTAGACTCGTTTGAGGACCTCTATCACTTCCTGTACCTTCGGACCGGTACTCCAGAGTCTCTCAGTCTGTTCCGAATGACTCACTTGTCGTCATTGTCGTTATTGGAGAAACACAATATATCCCTTTTCGTGTATGAAAAGTCAGACTTTGTTTTGTATTTCTATAATTTTATTTCGTAAATTAAACAATACTTTCTTCATAATAGACGTAAGTTGTGACTCGATCATCAACTTCGAATAAGGTATAAAATTATATATGTTACTGGTTTGGTTCTTGTTATATTATAGTAAAACTCAATAAACAGTTTTTAATAGAAGAGAGAATACATTCAATAAGTTTCATTTAAATTTCCTATGGTATACTACACAACCCGTTCTGACTTACAATGGTTTCTAAAATAATTTAAACATAAAACGTTAAATTATAAACTGTTCTATTTTCAAAATTAAATTATATTAGAGAAATGGTGTATGGTATGTTTTTAATGTTTCACTAAAAGATATAACAATTGTGAAGAGTTTTCGATGAATTTACACAAAAACTTTTGTTTTAAGACATTTCGTTAATAGGAAGTTATTTTTTATTTAATTAAAAAAATTACCCTGTATGATTTGATGGTTCTATTCTATCTAAAGGGGAAATAAATGTCAACTCTTTTGACTTCAAATCTCTGCAACTTGGTAAACAGGTTCCTGTTTGTTGATTATCGTCTAAGAATACTTTTGATGGCGTGTTAACGTGAGTAGAGTGTGGGATCGTTTCATTACGAGTTTTAAGAGGTTCGGTTCGAAGTTGTCATGCACTTTGTACTCGAAGGTCAACAAGTTCGACCTAAATCTTTTCCGTCTCCTTGGTCTCTAGTTTAACTGTTGTAGGCAACCTAGTAGTTTTTTCGTTCTCTCAAGGTCTTTTTGTAGATGAAGACGAAATAACTGATGTGGTTTCGAAAACTGACACACCTAGTGGTGTTTGAGACCTTTTAAGAATTTCTCTACCCTTATGGTCTGGTGGACTGGACGGAGGACTCTTTAGACATACGTCCAGTTCTTCGTTGTCAATCTTGATCTGCACCTTGTTGTCTGACCAAAGTTTATCCTTTTCCTCATGCAGTTCCGACATATGACGAATAAATTGAATATACGTCTCATGTAGTCTCTTTCGTTATCGTGGGATGAGGTCATGAGAACGGACCTTTTAGGTTACCTACCTCCTCGGATCACCCGATGTCAGGTACCCCAGCGATTCTCAGCCTGTCCTGATTCGTTGAAGTGAAACTGAAAAGTGAAAGTACGTAACCTCTTCCTTTACCGTTGGGTGAGGTCACAAGAACGGACCTCTTGGGGTCCCTACCTCCTCGGACCACCCGACGGTAGATACCCCAGTGTGTCTCAGTCTGTGCTGACTTCGCTGAATCGTCGTCGTCGTCGTCTCATGTAGCATACTTTACGACCCGACCTACTTCGTGTTCGAGTAGTTCTAACGACTCTCTTTATGGTTATTACAGTCTATGTGTCTACTGTGGTGGAAATACCGTCTTTTGTTTCTTGATTTCTCGGAGAACTACTTTCACTTTCTCCTGTCACTTTTTCAACCGAATTTTGAGTTGATTCTAGTACCGTAGACCAGGGTAGTGAATTACCGTTTATCTACCTCTTTGTTACCTTTGTCACTCTCTTAAATAAAACCCCCTGCGAGGTTTCAGTGACGTCTATCACTGACTTCGGTACTTTAATTTTCTATGAACGTTTTTTTTTTTTTCTGTGAACGAGGAACCTTCTCTTCGATACTGGTTAGATCTATCGTATAATTTTTAATCTCTGTAATGAAACGGTTGTTACCAGGTAGATCAGTTTCGATACCAAAAAGGTCATCAGTACATACCTACACTCTCGACCTGATATTTCTTTTGACTCGCGGTCTCTAAACTATGAAAATTTGAAACTACAACCTCCTCTGAGAACTCTCTGGGAACCTGACGTTCCTTTAGTTAGGTCAGGAAGGATTTCCTTTAGTCAGGACTTATAAGTGACCTTCCTGATTACGACTTCGACTTTGAGGTTATGAAACCGGTGAGCTACGTTTCTTGGCTGAGTAACCCTTTCTGAGGCTACGACCCTTTCTAATTTCCGTCTTCATCTTCCCCTGTTATCTCTTACTTTACCAACCTACGGTAGTGGTTGAGTTACCTGTACTCAAACTCATTCGAGGCCCTCAACCACTGCCTGTCCCTTCGGACCGTACAACGTCAGGTACCCCAGCGTTTCTCAGTCTGTGCTGACTCGCTGACTTGACTTGACTTGACTACTTTAGTCCTGTTAGACTAAGATTTTAAGTAAGAGTATTAGTGAATACGGTGATACACGGACACGAATGGGTCACCGTCACCCTTAACCTCCTTCTCTATTGCACTTAATACTTTGTACTTAATACAAAGTTCTGTTTTTAGGTGGTAGGCACCACTCCCGAAGGACTCTGACTTCAAAACTATTCCCAATCTTTAATATAATTCTAAAGATCGACTCCTAAGTTTTTCTATATCCGAGGGATCACAAGTATCGTCGTAATAAATATTCATAGTTCCATACCCTCATTGGATTCACAGGTAGTTGTCCATTTACCTACTTCTTCTACACTTCTACACCCCACACACACGCACACACACACACGACCCCACCCCCCACATATGTAAAGTAACATATATATGTGTATGTGTTACCTTACGACGAGTCGGTACTTTTTCTTACTTTAAAACAGTGAACATCGTTGTACCTACCTAAACCTCGTGTAACACAATTTATTTTATTCAGTCTCTTTCGGTTGATGACATACTATAGTGAAAATCCACCTTAGATTTTTCATCTTGTTTGATCCCGTATTTTGTTTTTTCTTCGTCTGAGTGTCTATATCTCTTGTTTGATCACCAATGATCACCCACCCCCGTTATATTCTCTTCAATAAAAATTTTCCTCGATAATACCTTAATATACTTTAGTACAAACACTTTAAAACTTTTGACATATCGTGATATATTAAATTTCTTAGAAAGTAAGTTTAAGATTTTTAAATTTTCTGTTCTAAAGATTAGCTTTCTAAGTCCTTTCATCACAATGATAGTATTTTTATTTTCTTATTTGTTTATGTATATATTCGTTCTTCCCTTAAAGTAAATCCATTTTTCAACGGTCTTGACTAAACCGGAACGACTCATTATAATTTTGAAAGTCCATCTCGATAGTATATTCGTAAGCTATTATATTCTGTATTCACGATAACTTTCGGCCACGACTTTTACATCTAAACCTTAGGTAGTTGTTTCCTATTCACCAACTTTGCTCTTGTCGTCTTTCCTCGACTCTCTTACTTTTGAACCTCTCCCTTTCGTTTTGTTTTGTATTAGATTCGGAGTCTTTGTAGTAATAAACACTCGTGACATAAAAATTCCCTTTGTTAAACTCGTTCCCCCTTTTTTGTTGTTTCATTTTTCAATTTCCTCTTGGTCTTGTTGTATCTTAGGACTTTTGGTTCTCTCTCATTTATACCGATTTTAGACGACATGCGGATGGTACCTAGTTTAAACACGACAAAAAAAGTGTGTTATAGAATAAATTAGAAATATTATTGAGTCCCTCCTTCAAGTATATAGAGAAAACTGTCTACTTCTGTGTCTCCGAATCGATTCTATTCGGTATACGGGTCTCGAGTCGACCATTTAGGATCCCGTTTTTGAGATTAAGTCCAAAGGACCTAAGGTCGCAAGTAATACATTGGTCACCAGAGGTCTCATGTATCCGTTTGGTCACATTACACCCTTTTTTTACGATTATAATGGTAATAGTATAGAATAGGAAATTTTTAATGTAAAAACACACATAAAATATCGTACGTATGTATAATCCCGTCGTACTCCGAAGGGACCACCGAGTCGTCATTTCTTAGACGGGAGTCATGTTCTCTACGTCTACACCCAAACTAGGGACCCAGTCCTTCTAGGGGATCTCCTCCTTTACCGTTGGGTGAGGTCATGAGAACGACTCTTTTAGGGTATCTGTCTCGTCGGACCGTCCGATTTCAGACAGTCCAGCGGTTCTTAGTCTGTGGCGACTTACGGACTGCGTTCGTGTACTCGTGTACACATAGTATGTGCGCACGTATTAATTATTTAAATATTCATATATAAATAACCCTATGTACTAGTTTATTAAACAATTGTACTTCTATGTCTTTTTTTTTTTAACCTCTAGTAAAGAAATTTCGTGACACGTTTTGACGGAGACGGGTGTGAGTGTGGCCAACCATACAACTTACGGATAGACGAACAAACTGGGAGAGGTATCTAGACATGAGGACTGAACCACCAGAAGGACCGAACGCGGTTAGTCTCTGAGTTTCTTTCTAATGACTTCGCACGTCTCGTTGTTCCCGCTGGACTACTGTTAGACTTTCGATGGGTTTCCTCTGATTACTTGAAGTTCGTCTTGCGACGAGGCAACCAATTTATGAAGGTCCTTTTCCCCGAGTAGTACTGTCATTCAATTTATATGAAGTGAACAGGTAAAGTTCTTGTCAGAAAGTCTAAAGATTAATAGGATACAGGAGTAAATCTTTAGGAAATAGAATTTTTTCTATGAAAAGAATCCACCTCTAAATCACCTTTCTTTTTAACCGTTAGAACTGGACTAAACGGAAATAATTCCGTATTGTTATTTTTACGAAAGTGAAATTAACTAATAATGGTTTTTTTTTTTTTTAGTTAAAGTTGGAACCGATCTTAAGATACCGGGGGTTTAAAATTTTCATAAAATTTTATTAAAAAAATAGTAAAATTCTTTAGAAACGGGTCAGAGAGTTGAGAAGTTAGAAACTTTTGGATTATTTTGACTAGTTGAATTTTTGTCTTGAATATACAATTTTAACATTCAATTTGAAATAGTATCACATGGTGTATTTCTTTATTTTAAGACTACCGGGGGATTTTTTCGTAAACTGAACAGTATTTCTTCACTATAACAGAGTATTGCCTTCCGTAACTAGAAAGACGAGGTAACTATGTTACGTTTATAATTAAAAAAGTAGCAAACGAAACGCTAATTACTATTTCTTACACGGTTTTTTCCTACTTCGACTTGGTGATCAAACATGTCAACAATCTTATGTCCCTTCACCTCCACTTCCGAGTCGATTTACATACTAGGGGCGTTGTAGTCTCTAAGTTCATACCTTATCTCCTCTGTCTCCTCGTAACCGGTCGACTCCGCAAAACGTTTTCTGTGATTTTGGTCACGTCGAGGTCCCAAGAGGTGCCTCCTTCGTCTGGAGCCGTCGTGGGAGAGGAGTCGGGAATCAAGAAAGGGTACCCTGGTTTCTAAAAACTGACGTCCTCGATGTTCGGGGACACTTCTTAGACTACTTTCCCTGTGTGAGAGTTATGTTATTTTACGTGTATTCCACAAAAAGTATTTAAAATCCATTTAGATGACTGCGAGTAGGTGTCTCGAGGATACTGGATTGTTAATAACACGTTTTATTTAGAGAAGTAATCGTATTTTACGGGGGTCTAACTTTCTCTGTCAGTACTGTAAATCATTATTAGGGAAACGTCAGAAAAATCGTGATATTCTTTATAAAAAATCTTAAACGGGAAACTCAGTTTCAACAGTACAGTTCTCTTAACATTTAGACTAGACTTTTAACAAGTGTTACGGTCTCAAGTAAAATACCAAATTCTCTCTGAAACTCACTATACTTTCTTAGTTCTTTTAGTCTCACCGACAAAGAGACCGAGAAAACATCACTCCTACAACGAACGAAGAGGACGTTTAATGGTTACGACTGAAGACGCGACACAGTATTTTTATCTTTAAATGGGACATCTGGTTTGGGGTTGTTGTTCGACGTCTCGGTCTCAAAATTAACTATAAACGTTCCGAATTTCCATAATGGCCTTACAGAGACTAATGAGGGACGAACAGTGTAAGCAGTAGTGTTAGTCTCCTCTAAAGGGTTTACTTACGTCTCACCCCTAACAATTAAATGATTATAAAACGTACCTCCACTTTACGGTAACGGAGATTAACTCCCTCAGTTATTGTTACGCCTACTGTCGGACATTGGAGGGACGATTTGGACCTATTCGAAATTCTATTTGCGGAGATTAATGACCCTCTTCTGAACGTAACCTTTCAGTGGAAAACTTTTAGCCACTTGTGTTTGTGTCCGATTCGAGACCCTTTGTGTTGTCTTTTAAAATGAAACCGTCTCCTCGCTCACGACGTAGGACTACGGACACAGGGGGAAGTCTTGGGCCTGTGTCAAGCAAAGGCCTTAATTTTACATGTAAAGACGAAAATTTCTATTCAATCTATTACATTTACCAGTAGGACTAATTAGTTTACGTATAATTCTAAAATTATTTTTAGACCCTCCATTATCTATTTTAGGTTTATAAAAGAGATATCAAGAAGAAAGGAAATGAAGATGTATGGGGAGGATTAACTAAGTAAATAAATAAGTCATTTATAAATAACTCTTAGTCATCCACGGTCTGAGAGACAATCCACGGTCACCACGTTTCGATTTATCCATTTTCAATTCCTTGAAATAAAATAAAAGACTGTATAAAGTTTGAGGATCATGATACGGAAAGACCATGTATCATACAACAGTCGTCTACTTGTCTCGAACGTTCAGATACCCCTTAGTCTATAATTTGTTACTACAAAATTTTAATAAATAGAGACATAATTAAAAATAAATAAAAACCGACGGGACCCAGAAGTAAAGACTCGTCCGAAAAGAGACCAACACCGCTCGTCCCCAATAAGAGATCGTCACCACGTGCGCAAAGAGTAACGCTACCGAAGAAAACAACGTCTCGTGCCCAGGTCCACGCTCCAGAGATATCTACACCGAATCAACAAGACTCACTACACCCTAGAAGGGTCTAGTCCCTAACTTGGATACAAGTTAGAGACTAAAATCGGTGACCTGGTGGTCCCTTCAGGGCGTCACCAAATAATTCACACTACTGACAACGTACCCTCTTACATGTCTTACGGGAGTGCATACAGTACCTGATGTCTTTAAGGGACATCACTCATCTTGTTTGAGAGGGGTAGGTGCTCACCCTAAGTAGTTACTAGAACACACTCGAAACATTTCTGGTGTCTCCGGTGCATGGAGAGTCATGTCCACTCTTTGAAATAGAACCACGGAGACAAGGAATCCCAAAATCTCAGACTTTGGGAAGTGAACTTTAGAGTCGAGGTGACGGTAGATTATTTAAGTACCGCGAAGTCCTGAGCCAGAGACACAGATCGACCCTCTACGACAACAGACTGTGTATTACGACATCCCCACTTTACTCTCTTCCGTACATCGTCACCAAGGCTACATGGTACATTGGTGTAACGGGCCAGGTCTGAGGACGACACAGTGGACGGTGGACACGCTGGAGTACTTGCAATAAATAGAAGAGACACTGAGTCAACGGACTACGTACGTCACCAATATTAGCAGTAATATGGGTGGAGACATTAACGCTCCCCATTTACCCATAGTTCATGAATCTTGTCATGGTCTTTACAACGTTCATTTTATCTTCACTAACTTTAATGTAACATTAAAAGTGTAAAGGAGAAAAAAGAAGGAAAGTGGAGATTACGGGTAAAAAGTTTTGAAGTCAATGAATGATGATTGTTTAAGCACAAGAACCTCCCATGAGCCAACGGATAAGAGGGTATCTATCTAATGACTTGTCACTTTCACTTACAGCGAGTCAACACAGGCTGAGAAAAACTGGGGTACCTGCTATTTCAGGTACCTTAAGAGGTCCTTATGACCTCACCCATCGGAAAGGGAGAGGTCCCTAGAAGGGTTGGGTCCCTAGTTTAGGTCCAGAGGACGTAACGTCCGTCTAAGAAATGGTCAACTCGGTGTTCCCTTCGCCTCTATCTAATGACTTTTTTAGGTATCACTTTTTAAATCTAAATTTTGAAAAGTGGTTTAAGAAAAAAGAAATTTTGACAGACAACACACGTACGATTCAATGAAGTCAGTATAGGTTGAGAAACGCTGGGATACCTAACATCGGGCGGTCCAAGGAAACAGGTACCCTAAAAGGTCCGTTCTTATGACCTCACCCAACGGTACGGAAGGAGGTCCCCTCGAAGGACTGAGTTCTTAGCCCGGGTACAGAGGACATCAAGGACGTGACGTCCGTCTAAGAAATGACGACTCGGTGGTCCCTTCGGGTTTTGACAGACAATTGGTCAATGTTTTAACAGGATCACAAAAGAAACTGAAGAAATAGTAGGCACATTACTTCGACATACTACCGACACATACTTATACCATCAATTTAATATTGTCTACAGTTGGGTAAGAAAAAGGATGTTGTAATTGACACAGCCAACCGTCTAAACTGATTTCTTGTTTAGGTCGGACTGACTCCTCTTTTGGATTAGCTTTCTCGGTCCTTTTGTTCGATAACGGACTTATTACATAGAACGACTGTCAAGGGTAGTGTACCTGACGAAGTAAAAATAAGAAAATATTATGAACAGAATATGTCAATAGACACGTCCATACTTAAGTCAAGTCAAGTCGGTGAGTCAGTACAGTCTGAGAAACGCTGGGGTACTTAGCGTCGTGCGGTCTGGAGGGACAGGTAGTGGTAGAGGACCTCAAGTGAGTTTGAGTACAGGTAGCTCAGCCACTACGGTAGGCCGGTAGAGTAGGAGACAGCACGGGAAAAGAAGGACGGGGGTTCGGGAGGGTCGTAGTCTCAGAAAAGGTTACTCAGTTGAGAAGTGTAGTCCACCAGTTTCATGACCTCAAAGTCGAAATCGTAGTCAGGAAGGTTTCTTGTGGGTCCCGACTAGAGGAAATCCTACCTGACCAACCGAGAAGAACGTTAGGTTCCCTGAGAGTTCTCAGAAGAGGTTGTGGTGTCAAGTTTTCGTAGTTAAGAAGACGTGAGTCGAAAGGAGTGTCAGGTTGAGAGTGTAGGTATGTACTGGTGACCTTTTTGGTATCGGAACTGATCTGCCTGGAAACAACCGTTTCATTACAGAGACGAAAAGTTATACGATACATCCGACCAGTATTGAAAGGAAGGTTCCTCATTCGTAGAAAATTAAAGTACCGACGTCAGTGGTAGACGTCACTGACATCTCGGGTTTTTTTATTTCAGACTGTGACAAAGGTGACAAAGGGGTAGATAAACGGTACTTCACTACCCTGGTCTACGGTACTAGAATCAAAAGACTTACAACTCGAAATTCGGTTGAAAAAGTGAGAGGAGAAAGTGAAAGTAGTTCTCCGAAAAATTAATTTACTATCGTTTAGTGTCCCGATTATACAATCCCTGAAGTATCGTGGAAAAGTCTGTTCGTACACAATAAAAAATTGAATGTTATCCAAAATACATCATCGAGTAGTACAGAAGTCCAAAAAAAGAGGATTAATTTCTAATCCTACGACGTTCTAGGGTTTCAAACAGTCTTCAAGAAGAAGTTTCGACAGAATACTGTAAAACCTCGTGAATCTAACACCGGGTGGTCCAAGGAGACAAGTACCCTAAAAGGCCCGTTCTGATGACCTCGTCCAACGGTAAGGTATGAGGTCACACATAAGGTCTGAGTCCCTAGTTTAGACACAGAAAAGACAGAAGACGTAACCGTCCGTCCAAGAAATGATGATACTGTGGATCCTTCGGGATTACGTCGACATACTTTCGAAGTCATTATACAGACAAATCACTATTAAAAAATAGAATCAAAATAAATTTTTCGAATTTTTTGATCGGGAACAAAATCAGTAGAAGTATTCAATCTTGGGTAAACTTTCTTTATTAAAATCAAATTTTTCCAGTTGAGAAACCTTCGAATTACTTGAGATTTTTTATGGACTCACCAAAAAAAAACCAAAAAAAACAAAAAAAAAAATCTTTTTCCAGAAAATTTTCCGAACTTTTAATTATCCCAATCTACATTACGAATACAATAAACAAAGGTTTTACGTACATAGTGACTTATAAGGTGAGTCGACCTTATAGTAAGTTGAACAGTCCCTTTACCAACGTGTAAACACACGTGACTGTGAACACACGTGACTTGTTTACGATGGATTATACCCACTGGTACTCACTTTCAGGCTTATATCAAAATCAGACAATTCATTCGACTACCGGTAAAGAGAAGACCTGAAAAAATATCATCCTTCGTTCTCTTTGTATTGAATTTTTACTCTTCATTCGATATCAGTATCCTACATACTTTTCCGGATGATTGATTGTGAGACTAATTGACTGACCTAGAGAAGTCCGTCCTTTCCGTATCGCGTTTTCTACAATCTTATCCAAATAAAAAACAAGTGGTTGTAGTTAAAAGGATCCCTTCGTCTGATCCCTGATTAATATTTGATAGAATCCTATATTGTTCCAGTGTATCCGGTTTCTAAAGTATTAAAATCATGAATTATCTAGTCTTTTTTTTTAATTACCTGATTCTATTTCACCAAAAAAAAAAAATTCTGAAATAATAAAATCCTGTGAAAATCACAATCAGGGAGTCAGTACTGGGGTACCTGACATCGGTCGGTCCGAGAAGACAGGTACCTTAAGAGATCCGTTCTCATAACCTTACCCAACGGTAAGAAAAGAAGCCCCCTGGAAGAATTGGGTCCTTAACTTGGACATAAAGAGTGTGACGTCTAAGAAATGGTAGACTTGGTGGGTCCTTCGTGTTCTTGGGAAAAACCAGTTGTCGTTTTAACTCTCCTCCAATGTCCCTGAAGGACGTATGAGGAATTCGGTTGTGAACGTGTCAGAGGGGTCAATAATTATAGGGAGTGATCTCACAACGCAAACAATATTGATTCCTTGGATGTAACTACGTAGTATTAGTGAGTTTCGAGTATAAAATGGAATTTCAAGCGTGAACCACAATATGTAAGATATCATAACCTCTTTACATACCACGGTGGACCTGAAGGCACCATCGAGTCAACCATTTCTTAGACGGACGTTACATCCTCTGGGGTCAAACTAAGGACCCAGTCCTTCTAGGCAACTTCTTCTCTACCCGATGGGAGAGGTCATAAGAACCCGAAGGGATCACCGAGTCGGCCATTTCTTACGTGGACGTTACGTCCTCTGGACCTAAGGTAGGGACCCAACTCTTCTAGGGGACCTCTTCCCTTCATAATGGGTGAGGTCATAAGACCGGACCTCTTAAAGTACCTGACACATATATCAGGTACCCCAGCGTTTCTCATCCTGTGCTGACTCACTGAAAGTAAAAGTATCACGGTACATAGGTAGTAATGTTATAGAATACCTCCTAAAAGTGACGGGAATTGATAGAGACACGAGATAAATAAGTTGGGAGTGGGTAGAGGTAGGAGGATTGGACCGAGGACCGTTGGCGACTAGAAAAATGATAAAGATTTCAAAATGGAAAAGGTCTTCCAGTACTTCAACTTGCAGTACATCATACATCGGAAAAGTCTAACCAAAGGAAGTGAATTATACGTAAAATCAAAGGAGGTAAAGCACAGGTCCGGACTATCGAGTAAAGAAAACTCGTGTAGATAACAGACTTATATGGTGTCAAATAGACAAGTAAGTAGACGTGAACCAATGAAGGTTTAAAGTCGTAAATAAATAAAAAAAAATTTTTCGACGATGTGCATAGGTACATGGTCATAAACACACCTGTATTCAAAAGTCAAGTAAAACTATCGATAGTCCCTCGTGCTGACGACCATTCTCATACACATCAAAACATTCTTTGGTGGTTTCACAGAGGGTCTGACCGACGCGGTAAAACGTAAGAGTGGACTCTTGAGAGAGACTCTACTCTCAAAAATAACGGGGTGTAGGAGTGGTCGTAAAGTCACAACAGTCACAAGGTCCAAAACCGGTAAAATGATCCAGACATCATCATAGAAGAACAAAGTTAAACATAAAGGGTTTAACTGAAAAATTTTTTAAAAAGATTCGCTCCCGTAATCTTTTCCCCTTTTTTAGATAATGATAGTAACAAACTTTCCCTATAAAAAATCGTGTTTTTTAAATCATTACTGTTTTGAATATTTCAGTGATTTTACCTAGACAAACCGATATTCTTTTTAAGGGTTGTAAACAGAATAAAAAGAGTAAAACAACATCTAATCCCTTGTGAAGTAGTATTTGACCGTAGTCACGACCCCTTGGGGACCAAATCTTTCGTGTAGGAACAGTTGTAGTGTGATAATCACTAAGTGGTCTGTAACAGGGATTTGGGGGTCTCTTGGGGAAACCGTGATGTAAACGAATTAAATGTGGTATACTGAAGGAAGTTTAAAATGGTGACTTTGATACATTAAGGTAGAGTGGTCCGTGAGGATCGGTCTCCCTTTTATTTGTCCTTATCAGTTCAATTAAATCTGTCTTGACGACTTATTAATAAATAATTAATTGAAGTTAAAAGTATCCTTAGTTACGATTGTAAATTTTATGTTTATGTGAATAGAGATCTGAATCACGTGTCGGTAACCAATTAATAGTGGTAGAGGTAATCGTAGTGACGTACCCCATCATTTTTTAGGTTCGTCGTTTTTGGGAGTCGTCTAAGTCGTTGGGCGGATATGTATTCTTTCCGTCACCTTTATGGGTTATGGGTAAATAAGTTTGTTTAGGTAACAGGATTTTAATGATCCTTCTTTTAAGACACTATCGTAGGGTTACGTACTGCAACTATTTAAACATGATACATTGTATCACTTCGATGTAATGGAAATGTATGGTAGTGACGAATATACGACAGATTTGGAAGTACTACATTGGTTTCGGGAGTGACTAAGGAGAAACCACCTAAATCATTCTGTCTTTTCTCAGTCCCTTCTCAAAAGTTTCCAACTATTTGTCCTTTCCGATGACTCCAAAAGACATTCTATGAACCCATTACTACCATATACATGGGTCTATATGCCGGGAGACTTAACAAAATTTAAGTTTTATAAAAATTTAGTTCATCTGTCATGGAACACTGTACTTTGGACTATGACTATATGGAAGTTACACTTCATGGGGATTCTTTGCACTCTTTATGGGTAAAAACTGAACTGAATTCTCGTCGAATATTCCTTAGTGGGAGAGACCCGTTGACCGTGAATAGTTTAATATGACACACATTTCGACCGTTCTGTCACGATAGGATCTTTTTCATGGTACCGGATGAAATCCTTCCATGGTAGAGACACCCAATCAACGACCACGATGACGACGATTCAGCGTAGTCAGCACAGGCTGAGACGCGTTGGGGTATCTGCCGTCGGGTGGTCCGAGGGGGCAGGGACCCTAAGAGGTCCGTTCTTGTGACCTCACCCAACGGTAAAGGAAGAGGTTACGTACTTTCACTTTTCACTTTCACTTCAGTGAGTCAGCATAGACTGAGAATCGTTGGGGTACCTGACGTCGGATGGTCCGAGGAGGTAGGTACCCTAAAAGGTCCGACACCCAATCAATCACCCTGGTTAAATTAAATGGACAATTGTGTCTAGAAACATTGGGACCGAAATTTTGTAGGTCTTGATTTAAGTGATTTACTTAGACTAATGAAAGTATTGAAAGTAATAACACCCGAGATTTTTGATATTATGTTAATACTATGGTAAAGTAAGACTAAAAAACACATCTTTCCTTCTAATTTCGTGACTCTCTCTCGATAAAGGGGTGTTTCATCATTTCATTGTAGGTGTAAAGACCCCGTTTAATACGACTAAGGATTTGTCGTAGTTTTGTTTTCCCTCTTGTTCGTCTATGACATAAATATAGATTAAGACAGCAAGACAGAGTCATTGTTCGTTCGTAGGATTGTTTTGAAAAGGTGTGGGTTTCGAGTGAGTCATAGTCTGGACAAGTGTGAGGTGACCGTCTCTTGTTTGGTTTACTGAGTTTCTTACGTCAAGGAAAGTTTCACTCTTTAACTACGACTAATTTACCACTTGGACAACAGTCCCGGACTACTCTTCTCGAGAGTGTGGTGTTTACACTATGACAGTGCCACTACAAAGTATGTCTACAGATGTCCTTTTTACTCCTCCTTGAATTTCCTTGTACCGCGGACGGTGTTTTCCTATGTTCTATAAAAAGACGACTAAAATAATAATGTGTATGAGTACTTTATCTCAGGTTTTTCGAGATGTATACTGAGAAATTAGTAGAATTCCTATTTGATTCCAAAAGTGTACTATTGGTACTTTACTCATCACACCTATTTTAATTCTATTATAAGTTCGTTTATGTAAACCTTTTAAGTGTAATTCTTTTAGGGTCAAGGTTCTTGACAATAACTGTTCAGATGGATTCTGATGAAATCAAATTCCGGACCCCCGACGGAAGATGTTACCAAACAGAAATATTAAAAGATTAACTTTATTTCGTCTAACCATCTAACAACCATCGACTTACAGTACAGTATGATTCTCGAAGGACCTGTGACAACAAAGTCGGGAAGTCAAGGACTGTTCTTTTGTATATGTACGTATGCGAAACTCGACCAGTCAAGAGGTCCTCTGTGAGACACTAGTCTTATTATTAATACTGTTACCACAGTCCCTTGTAAGGTGTGAAGGGGTTAATTCAGAGTTAAATAAAGTTATACAATATGACTCTCAATATCCCTTATACTTATTCTTTTATAAAAACCATTTCACGAACCTAATTTATACAAAGTCTGTTTTGACCTTAACTAGTTGTAAAAATTTATCTCTATCACGCTATCAATTTAACTTTTACTTTCACTTTCACAATCAAAGAGTCAGTACAGGTTGAGAAACGTTGTGGTATCTGATATCGGACGGTCCGAGAAGACAGGTACCTTAAGAGGTCCGTTCTTATGATTTCACCCATCGGTAAGGGAAGAGGTCCTCTAGAAGGACTGAGTCCCTATCTTGGGTACAGAGAACGTAACGTCCGACTAAGAAATGGTAGACTCGGTGGTCCCTTCGGGGGTATCAATATAATTCACTTGTTTTTTTTTCTTCTCCGTAAATTCTGAACGGTCACTCCTTTTGTGTTTTTATAGAATACTCATCTACCATAGAATTTTTTATCGTTTGTTGAATATTCATACATTATACACGAACCATGATAAGTTTCACGACGTGTATACCATTTAGTAATTAGGAGTGGTTAGAGGTACTCCAACTATAATGATAATACAAATGAAATATTTACTCTTTTGACTTCATGTGGTTTTACATCGATCGGGTCCTAGGCTATTCTCGTCGTCTCGGAGTTGGGTCTGGGTCTCGTGACTGGGGTCTCCGTCGTGAACACTAACGTTATAACAGGGAAGTAATTTTGTATTGTGAATACGTGAGACCTAGGGCTTCTCTTTCGGGTAATGACGAAAGAGGTCCGAAAACAGTAAACTATTCGTGAGATAAGTGGTCATTAGAGAAGTAAATACAAAGAGTCTTTTCTTATTTACTCTTTTAAATAAGACAACCACGTAATGTGAATCTCCAAAAAGTTTTTCACTAGAGTGATCTATTGTCTACATTTTACTGATTCTATTAAGTATTTTAACTAATTAGACGTGAGTGTAATGTTCTTCTTTTAAAATCCCCGTTACCGGTTAATAACCCGGAACATAAAAACAAATAGCCGTGATAGGTAGTAGAAGACTGGAACAAGTCAAGACGTTAGTTTACATTTCGGTGCCGACGTCAAGACGAAGTCCGTTGTGAGATAGGAATAGATGAGACCCGAAATGTTAAGTAGAAGGGACAATACTGTCAGGAAAATATCAGTAGGTAAGTTTGTCAAAATAGGTCTCGGATAAGGTACAGTTTGTCTTCCTGGTGTAGTCCGTGGTATCCCTTATGTCTCTACTACACCTCTATCTAGACGGAAGTACCTCAAACACACATCCGTTATTACATTTGTCTTTATTCAACTTATCTCATGTCCTTCTCCACCCACGGTGTGTGTCTCTATATTATCTGGTCCTCCTCCTTCTCAGTCCCCGTCCCCTCACGGAAGGAGGACCTTTCTACCTCCTTCTGAAACGATATTTGTAACCACGAATTCCCTATCCCTTCTCTCGGGTCTTTGCCCTTCCTTTCCGGAATATTCGTTTGTACTCGTCTGTGTTCCGTCCATTCCATATATTCGTTGATCACTCTTAGTCCTTCCCCCTGTCTCCGCGACTCTAGTTATATTGTTTCCGGTCTTTTACGAGTCAATTCCTCCTTTTCCTTTGCTGTATCAATTTTAATATTCGTGTATCAATTTTAATATCGACACACATTTAGTAACTTACCTATTTCGTAAAACTTTCTTAAACTATTCCCGGACTCGACTCTACTACTGTTCCGAAATGAAGAGGTACCCCGTCGGTAGACCTGGATGTCGACAGACCTGGATGACTTTTATACCCTCATTGGTTTTTTCACGAACACCTTCTTATCGTGAGTATTTAGTGGACGTTCTCTACCCTATATGTAAAATGGTTAAATTGGTAAAACTAAAGGATAAACCTGTAGTAAGACCGTTTTAACTCATCTTTCCCCTATCCTTTTCCTCTCATTACATAATTCCTGTTACTAATCGGTTTGGTAACATTCTATTATAATTTTAGGTTCGTTTCTCTGTCGTCTCAGGTAACTTAATGGTTCATAAGAAAGGTGTTTATCAACAAAGTTTTATTGAGTGACTCATTTATTTAATTACTTAAATCATTTTTTTTTTAATATCTATGTAAACCTTTTTAAATAAAAGTACCGTCTCTCGTGATATGTAAAATGTCTGCACTGGGGTACTCAGGTAATTTGGTGGTATGTCATCAGTCAATGGTAGTTTTTATTTTCAAACATGGACAATCCCTACGAAAATAAAGTTCATTATCTTATCCACTTATCGATACCGAATTTGTTCGTCCAAATAAACTGAACACATTTTTATTCATGTCTCTACCTACTAGATTCGGTACATGTCACTGATTTACCACAGTCGTTCCTTGGTACGAGGTAGAAAAGTAAAGTGGGAGTAACTACACAAAGAAGTAACATCGTTTTACCGACGACGACGAGATCAGTAGTTTAGATCTTAAGGTTTATCCTGTTTCCCCAATCCCGTTTTCGGACCCTATTAGGAAGAGATCCTTTTGTCCTCGAAAGGGTATTTAAGGGGGAGGGAGAGAGGGACTGAGGGTGAAATCAGAGTAAACAGGCCTGAGAAAAGGAAACCCAGTGTACTCAAGTGGGCAGATGTTCTCTCCGACCTTTTACTTATTAAAGTGAAGAGTCGGAGACTACATCTCCTTTCGTTTCCTTTTCTCCTGTTTACAATCTACTTGGTTGGATGTTATTGGTGATGTTTCACAACACAAAAAAAATTAAGGTAAAAGAACCAAATTTTTCTATAACCCTTTATACAAACGATCCTTAAGAAAGGTTTTACCCGTTTCATCTTTCACAGACACGAATTATTATCGATGAAAAGTCATTCATGAAAATGATAAAGTTCTGGAAATAGGTGAAATATAGATTCAGATTATTGTTTGGAATTTCAAATTACTTCCTTTGTCCCAGTCTCTCCAAGTCCTTACGTGACCTAGACTCCAAACTTTATCTAGGACAAAGTCTCAGGTAAGTCAATTATTGTTCCCTAACTCGGTTCTTTTCCCAATCGGAGGGAGAGTTTTGTCAGTCTTTTCTATAACTATTTCGGCGTCATTACCCTTGGTGTTCTACGACTGACTCTTTAGAGTAAGATCCCCTTTACCTCTTCCTGGTTGTATGATCTAGTTCGTTCACGACCCGGTCGGGAGATGGAGAAAATGGAGAAGATTAGAAATGGACAAAGTTAGTGAGTTGTGGCATTCTATCCATAAATTTAATAAAATTCACGGAATCTACACGGTCCACAATAGGGATTTAATGGAGTAAAGTCCATTCCTGTTCTCGGACGACAAGAAACAATCTATTTGGGAGCTAACATGTTCCACGAGACGAGACGTGGACGGGAACGAGACTTCCTCTAGTCCACCTCTTCCGTCCTCTTCCCTATTTACTCATCGGTCTTACGTAGACTGGTAATGCTACTACCTTCCAACGTGTCTCCCGACGTTCCATCTCATTTAATGAAGAGGAAAGAGGTACTAATAGGGACACCCTGACTTACTTGAGTGTTGTGGGACCCTGTTAGATACCTCCAATGCGGTGCTTAAGTTCCTTCATTAGTCTGGAAACCTTAATGATTTTCAGGAACAGTAATGGTTCAAGTCCTAATCTTTACCTGTATCTACCTGTCTTTTCTGCCTTACTTCTGGACTTGTCGGTCCCTTCCTCACCCCTTTATTTTCTTTAAAATATAATTGGTAAGATTAAAGAACAACTAACGGGGAGGGATTAAAACCTTAAATTAACGTATTTCATATTTTATTTGAATATTCATATGAACAAGTAGTCAAAGAAAAACCCGTTAAGAAAACTCTGAAGATCAATTATCCTCCATGAGTTTATAATTACTTCTGTGACCAAAAACCAGAAGACTATAAGACACTTTCAACTTTCACAATCAGTGAGTCAACACAGGCTGAGAAACACCGGGGCACCTGACATCAGATGGTCCGAGGATACAAGTGCCTTAAGAGGTCCGTTCTTATGACCTCACTCATCGGTAAGGGAAGAGGTCCCCTAGAAGGACTGGGTCCCTAGTTTGTGTCCAGAGGACGTGCCGTCCGTCTCAGAAATGGTAGACTCGGTGGTCCCTACAGGAAGTCTATAAGATATACTTCATCGTTTTGTTAGGACTTAAATTTTCCTACAGACATCTTTTCTTCGGACTCATATACATTCGACATCGGACTAGGAAATGATAAGAGAAGTTACTGGTTTAATCGTCCCTGACATGTCGGTGTCGTCATGGTCTATATGTCTCCTACGAGATTTTATAAATAACTTAATGACGTTCCTAAATACTCAAGACAACTTACTTAATCAAGATTATTCAAATCACACTTGTTCTGGAACAAATCTGAAAAAAGTAAACCTAACCTAATCATCAAAAAGTCCTCACAAAATTTGACTCCGTAAGTTTTTAAGTACGAAAGGAGACACCAGACCGGAGATTGGTAGCGGTCAAGTGTCCAATAAACTTTTACAGTCGTTGGAACTCTCTAAAGAGTCTTTTATGGTTCCTCATAACGAAGTTAAAGATGTGAACGACAGTTTAAGTCCTAGTTCCTTCTCTTTTTATTTACGACCTAAAAAAAAATTTCTTAGAACAAAGAAGGGACTTTTAAATCAAATTGTATAGTTCTAACAACACTTTATATTGAAAAAAAGATAGGACTTTGAATTTTTAGAGTCACGTCTGTGGTGGTAGTCAACTATGTATGAATTGTCACAAATAAAAATCACAAAGATGGTGTCGAAATCTCAAGTATACAAGTACTATTTAAGTAAGGATGTCTTCAGGGTTTTCTACTGTACTAGGGAATGTCGACTGTACTAGGGAATGTTGACTTAAGTCATCCTTAAAGGTCGATTTGCGAGAGACAGAGTCTTCTAGAGTCACGTCGGGAGGACCGACGCAATCGTTACAGTCTATAGAAGTCGAAAGAAGACTAACGGAAAGGTAAAGTAGTCAAGGCAGACTTAAGGATTTTGTGACTGTAAACAATAATTGTTATAGTTCATTAATTAAGGCATTTTAACGTACTTATCTGTCAAGACAGTACCGTGGCGAGATGAGGTAAAAGACACTTCACTATCGAGATGAAATTTTAACCTTCTCTTCTCTTTTTATATCCTTTGAAGTGAACCGAGTCTAATAACAGAGAGTGAACGTCAACGAGTGTCTGACGTAAGAGAACTCGACCCCAGACAACGGGTTCGAGAAGGCAGAGGAACGTCAGGACGAGTCGAGGCGGAAAGACGGAAGTGGACCGACCTGACAGTAAGAACTCTACCGAAGGAGCCCCTTTGGTGAGACAGACCCAGTCTACGGGGGCGTCGAGGGGTTGTGGTACAAACTAGAGATAGTACTGACAATAATGTGATAACATATTAAGATGAAGAAACACTAAGATGATAAAAAGTTGATATTAAAACAGAAATGTCAAAGTGTCAGAGGAAAGAAGTAGAAAAATGACAACAGAAGTTATAAAATAAAGATCGTGGGTTCAACCTCAGGGATTCAGGTACATATCCTCCTCTCCTTCGTTTTTATTTCGGTCTTTTATAGAAAGTAGAACTTTTTGGAAAAAAGTGTAGAACGTCAATTAGGATACAATATAGAAAGTTCTTAAGACGTTCTTAAGGGACCTCTAGGACACCAAGCCTGTGACACGAGAGTGACGGTCCCCGGACCCAAGTTAGGGATCAGTCCCTTGATTTTAGGGTGCTCAGTACACCGGTTCTTTTTTCTACTTTTCTTAAGATCAGAAATACTACGGACTTCATACGAAACAAAAGGAAAATTCACAATCCAGAGAACTAAGTTTTAAATCGAAAATTTAACGTGCAGTCTAAAAGTAAAAAACAATAAGGTGTGAGATTATTCCATTTAATCTTAAGAAGTTGATTACGTTTAAAGTCTTTCTTATACGTTACATACTTCACTTTCAAGGTACTACCTTTCATAAAACTCACTAAAGAAATGGTGATTATAGGGTTTAAGGATCTTGTGATAGACCGTACGTCATCTACGAGTTATAAATGACTGACTTCCTATCAAAATTCGGTTATGGGATTAGTGTAGGATCTGTCCTCTGCATTTCTCTTTTTTATTTGTACCGGTCGGTTCACTTTCATCGTCGTAAATAGTTTCCTCTTTTTGTTCTTGTTACTAATTTTTGAGTCCCCGTTGGGTCAGTACTAACATCCCGAAATTGGTCGAGAACCGGAATACGTTCAATACCTTTGAGATCCAGGAGTCAATACTGGGACCTTTGCATTTAGAGTATAATACATGGAAGATCCAAGTAACACTTCTAACTTACTCTTTTCCATTAATTTCGTAAGTTATGTCACAGGTCGCGTCTCTTTCGTGATTAATCCGTACTGACAACCGTCACGATCACCATTTCTTTGGACGGTTACGTCCTCTGTATCTCTACACCCAAGTTAGGGACCCAACCCTTCAAGGTGACCACCTCTCGTATCGTTGGGTGAGGTCATAAGAAGGGACCTCTTAGGGTACCTGTCTCCTCGGACATCCCGATGTCAGGTATTCCAGTGTTTCTCAGTCTGTAATGCCTTCGGTGAATCGTACGTAAGTAATAATAATAAACCTTTAATAACGGAGGATTGACCGGTCTGCATAATAATTACGATATCGTTGGTGTACAGGACGCAATGAAAGAGTAGAACTAAGAAAATAATATAGTCTAAATACTTTTTTATCTTTAAGGATATTAGGTCACTGTAAAAAATTTCCACCGACAACGTCGAGGATACTTTACTACTTGACTTTTTTAACTTAGGTCGACTTGTCAGACTTTCTTCGTAACGGTTTGGACAAAGGTCGAAATTTTCGGGAAGTCTTCGATAAGATGTCTGTGAACTACAACTAAAAAAAGAAGAGAGAAAAGAAGAAAGTTAAAACGAAAGTGGACGAAGCAAAGAAAGGGGAAAGATGGAGGGACTCCTACCAGAGTCTGTGGTTCTTGTCATCCACCCCGCCGACCAAGGTATGTAAACAAGTACTGATATAGTAAATTTTTGAGACGACTCAGAGATCACATAGGTTTCCTTGCGCTATGATCCCTTTGTGACGTTCTTTAAGTCACTATTTATACTGTAAGTCCCGAAGGGATCACCGAGTCACCATTTCTTAGGTGGACGGTCACGTCCTCTGTGTTCAAACTAGGGACTAGGCCCACCTAAGGTGTACGACGCCTCGTTGATTCGGGTGTACGGTGTTGATAATTCGGACACAAGATCTCGGACCCTCGGTGTTGATGTTTCCGGTTCACGGGATCTCGGGCACGAGACGTTGTTCTCTTCAGTAGTGTCACTCTTCGGACTCGTGGTGTCGACCTCTCATTGGGGACGAGTGGCTTTGGTCTCTTTTCGGGCACGTCGTTGTTCCTGGGTCGTGACGGTTTTGATTTATTTTAAAAAATTTTTACTGTAAATCGTTTCGTATCACATCGTAGTACCCGGTTTCCGATCGAAACTTCAGTGTTTGTGGTCCCAAACTTAGGGTCGTTCAAAGAATTGAAAAGACTTGACCCCAAAGTAGTAGACATTTTGCCCTACTTCAAATGACTGAATGCTCTAATTAATTCTAATCTTTATTACACTTATTTTGTGAGATAGTGAACTCACAAATTTACTTACTGTAGGTTTGAGATTTTGTGAATCGTTGTTCAGATTAGTTTTATATAGGTTTTATGAGAATTACTTACATCAAATGTAAACAACTCGAGAAGTGACACGACTTACTGTAGTACGTTCATACAACCATCCTTCTACTGATACGGGTTACTATTTAAGTAGTACACGAGTATTACAGATTCTATATAGATAAAGTTTCACTACCCGAGGTACCCTTTTGACTTTAGGTCAAGACTTTTGATGAGTAATGAAAAGTTTTACTGATTTAGTCCTCTGTTGTAGTTGTCAATGAATAAAATTACCTCTGTAAAAAGTCTTCTTTACAGTTGGTGTTTAGACAGAACCGTTTACGTGTGATACAATAAAAGATAGGAAAAGGAAGAGTTGTAACCGTTCGTCGAGACGGACTTCCTACTCGTCGAAAGTTCAAAGATAGTTCACCACCCCCTACCTCAGACAAATGAAGACAAAAAATAAGAAAAATACATTTTTAGAATACAAGGAAAAATTTTGTTCATTATAAATACCTCTCCCACATACACACACACGCACACACACACACGCACACGCACGCGGATACACACTCACCCACAACCCCCATTCCTTACGTTTGTTCAAATTTTCGTAAGTAATAAGACGTTGGGTCTTTTTTTTTTTTGGGATAATTGTAAAACTTAGAAAAGGTACGTCACAAAAAGATACTATAAAACTATCATACCATCGACTTTAGTATAACATGAGACGTAATTTGTAAAAAATTGAATTTTAATATAGTACTCGTTCAAACGTTCTATGAATAAGAGACAAAATTTCGGAGTCATCATTACTCACTGGATCACATAAGTGAAGCCTCTTAAGCGTACTTCAAGACCAATCTCTTCTACACTCCTAGGAAACACCCGAAGGGTCCACCGAGTCACCATTTCTTGGGTGGACGGTCACGTCCTCTACGTCCTCTGAGTTCAAGTCAGGAACTCAGTCCTCCCAGGGGACGTCCTCCTTTACCGTTGAGTGAGGTCATAAGAACGGACCTCTTAGGTACCCGTCTTCTCGGACCGCCCGATGTCAGGTGCCCCAGCGTTTCTCAGCCTTTACTACCTCGTGCGTGTACGTACGACTCCCAGGAAACATTCAGCGAACATCTCGTGCGTTTACTCTGACAATAAATGAACCTCGGTATACTAAACTCCTCAGTTTCCGGGTATAAATAACACATATATGTCTCGTGAGACGTTTAGTACCACACCTAGGTCTTTTCTGAGTTGTGTTGAGGACTCGGGTCTCTCAATATCAGACCAGGATCTTTACTTCGATTTGATACTTTTGTAATCTCCTTTCGTCTCTCAATTCGAGAAGAAAACTGATACCCATCTTGAATCGGAATTAATAAATCTTTCTCAAGAGTCTAGAAGTTAAGGAAGATAGGACCCGAGAAAGTTAAAATTTTACTAAGTACGAAGTCTCTTAAAAAAAGAATAGAGTCTGTATTAATATTAAAATGAGGGTTATTACACTAAACGGTCAGTCTATCATTTAAAGGTCAGAAGGAGGTTTTTGTTTTTTCCCGTCCTCACCTCTTTTAACAGATGAAAATATTTGAGTTTATTAAATATTACTAACCAAATTTAATTTTGATCATAAAATATCACTTTCGTAGGGAACTGAATTTTTTTTCCTTAACGTTTTACTCTTTCAAAGAATTCTAAGACAATCAAATAAGATATCTTTTTTTTAAATTAAAAAAACGGTCTTCGAATATTCTTATAAAAATGTATTAATACAATGATACCTTTTAAGGGTACAAACGGATACAGACTCTCCACCTTAATTCTTATTAGAAATAAAAAGAAGAGAAAGAGTTGTTTAAAAGGATGATATTGTACATAGTTGTTTTATTATTTTTAACGATTCTTGAGTATACGAACTTCTAGTTTTTTATTGTGACAGTTGGTCAAGTTTATTTATTCTTCACCCTCTTAAGTCGAGTTTATTTGTTGTGTGTCGTTATACCATAGATGTGCTTTGGTCCTTTATAAAAGGTATTCCTTTTTCATGTATGTTCGAATGAACTTGAGATGTCTTGAAGAGGGGCCTACTAAGTGATTGAAAAGAAGTTTAATAAATAAACCAAAGTACCATACAGTTTGTTGACAGTTTAAGTCGCCGTCACAAAAAAGAGAGAGAGGTACTTGAGATGACCCTTACGTACGATAGTTTCAACAGGTTTCAATTTATTGAAGCAGTCTCGGTCCTTAACTTAATTGTCTGGTTCTCTACCTAGAACCTAATCGACCCCGAGTCCCTATTTAACCCTTACCCTGGTTCATCTCTCAAATCGTTCTACATCTTCTACGTCCTTACCGTATCCTTTTTTTCAATATCCTTTGTCAGTCGTCCTCTTTCTTTCTCCCTAAAACAAATCCCGAGTCGGGTTCCTTCAATGATCAATGACCAGGTAAGTAATTAAGTTATTCATACACAACAATCACCACCAATCTAACGTATTCCTTGTAATCTCAGAAAAAATAATTAATTAATTAAGAGTAATAAATAAAAAACCGACGCGACCCAGAAAAAACGACAGGTGTCCGAGAGAGATCAACATCACGTACCCGAAGAGTAACGCCACCGAAGAGAACAACGTCTCGTGTCTAAGATCCGTGAGCCCGAAGTCATGACCGTCGTACACCCGAGGTCTCTCGTCCGAGTTATCAACACCACGTACCCAAATCAACGATGTGCTGTACGTCTTAGAAGGGCCTAGTTCCTAGTTTGAACACAGGGGAACGCACCGTTCCTCCTAAGAATTGGGGACCTGTTAGTCCCTTCGGGATCTCAGAATTAATATTCGTTGTAGAATTTCGTTCATCTCCTTCTACTCCGTTCCTTTCCCCTTTTATATCAGTCTCTACACTCTCTTCCCTCTTCGCCCATGAGATGGTACGGAGTTGATTTTCGGGTCCCCCTCCTCACAGGTGCCGTCGAAGACGCCTTTCAGTCCGTTCTGTGCCTGATCTACTCCGGGTCAGGACTGTATTTAACCTTTCACCAGTCTCCTAAAATATCAGGTGACGGACAAACCTCATCTGTGGTCTAACCTCATCCGTCTTCTCAATTCACCCTACACTCTTCTCTCGACCCACCCGTCCACAACGTTGAGTTCTGTAAACTGATACTCTCTTTCCTCTTTTTACTTCGTCGCCAAATCTACCCTTTCACCTCGACTCCTTTGTCAACAAAAGAAAATCAAAACGTAGAGTGACAAAAACAGAACTTTCTTTTCCTTCACTTCAACGAGTCAGTACAGACTGAGAAACGCTGGGGTACCTGTGGTCCGAGGAGACAGGTACCCTAAAAGATCCGTTCGCATGACCTCGCACAACGGTACAGAATCCCGTCTGAATTCACTCAAAGTTTCGACCGTATTCCCTGTGTTAACTTCTCTGATTGTGTTGAAGTACTTACACTCGTTGTAATAGATTTTCAGATCTTATCCAGTTTTTCTCGTTAAGTTGACTAAGGTTGTTTATAAATTCAGGAATATTTGACTCTCAGTTTTTACTTGTTCTATTTAAAGAACGGAAAATCTTCGATGTCAAACAATCGGTGAGTGGCCTTCTCTTAAATAAGTCCCCTCCTCTGTCTTCCGGTGTATTAATTATACAGTTTTATTTTAGGTCTTCTTTTAATGATCTTCTCCTGTCTACTATGTTTGGGTCCTCGGCAATCCCTCAGAGGACTCACAAGGGGTGTGTCCGACAGGGTCCAGTACGGGGTCGAAAGTGGGGAGAACGGATTGAACGGGAGAGAGAAGACGGGAAGGGAAGTCTAGGACAAATAAAGTGGAGAAAAGGGACTGATAAGGTTGGAGACAGGTCGAGGAGACAAAGACTTAACGGAATGGTGAATTACAACATAGTGTATCAAACCGAGAATTGGTAGAGGATTCTCCTCCATGTTATAATCTCCTTTCTTGGGGTCGAAGTGTCATAGTTTCTCTGGACCCAGTTTAAGGTGGAGGTAGTAAAGGATGGACGTCCTGGTCTCGTTCAGGACAAAGATCAAAGAGGTAGAAATCTTACCCCTCCATTTGGATAAAGATTTCCAGTGATAGTTCTCATGTCGCCGAAGGGGCCACCGAGTCACCATTTCTTAGGTGGACGTTACATCTTCTGTGTCCAAACTAAGGACCCAACCCTTCTAGGGGACCTTCTCCCGTACCGTTGGGTAAGGTCATAGGAACGGACCTCTTAGGGGTACCTGTCTCTTCGGACCACCCGATATCAAGTACCCTACCGTCTCTCAGTCTGTGTTGACTCGCTGATTTGTCTGTAGTTCTCATCTACTTTATTATCGATAATCCGTCTTGACTTTGTCAAACCCGAGAACTGGTCTGACTCACACAATCTTAGGGTCAAGACGGTCCCGTAGAACCCTTCCAACGAATTGGATAGACCCCAAGTCTAAGAAGGACATATTTTCCTCAAGGATCCCGAAAGGACCACCGAGTCACCATTTCTTGGAATGAAGATTATGGCCTCTGTACCCAAGCTAGGGACTAGGTCCTTTTAGGGTGTACGACTCCTCGTTAATTCGGGCACGTGGTTTTGGTAACTCGGACTTGAGATCTCGGGTCCTTGGTGTTGACGACTTCGGTCACGTGAGAGCTCGAACACGAGGCATCGTTCTCTTCGTCGGTGTCACTTTCAGGTACTTGGCGCCGACCTCCCATCGGGGGTAAGGGGCGTCGATCTCTTTGCGGACTCGTCGTTGCTTCTGAGTCCCTCGGTTTTTGTTTATTTATGTATTTCAAACGAAAAATTTTTTTCCTCAAGGATTGACTACGGATGGAGTATCTTAACAACCCTTTTTACTCCGTCATAGTTGTTTCGGGAATTTTGTAGAGACCCGTATTTTCATCATACATTTGCACACGACAACAAAAGAAGAGACGGTACATAACGACGTGTGTTTTTTTTATCAAATGGATTTTACAAACGATCAGTAAAATCGTTGTTCCATTTACAAACGATGGGGAAGCGTTATAATGGTTATCGAGATCAAAAGTCTATTAAAGCGTAGTCACAAAATTATAGAAATTTGAAAACACGACAAAACTAAAAAGAAAAATGATACACACAAATTGTTATCCGAGATAATATATACGAAGGGGTTGACATCAAGTCATGAAATTATGAAATTTCGACGATTTTCAACATCTAGGTTAAGGTTGTACATATACACACGAACCCCCGTTCGTCCCCAGAGGTGTCGTTGTTCGTTACGAGGTTATGATCGGCCCACAGGATGCTCAGTTGAGTTAAGACCATAACAAACAACCCTTTAATCTAGTCTAAGGTAGTGAATTCCCGAGATAGGGTGTTCTGACAGAGGAGGAGGTGAAGTCTGACAGTGGACACAAAGACTGGGTGATTGATATCTAACCTCTAAGGTTACTGGGGTTGGACTCAAGTCAAATCAAAGGATCTCGCTGAGTATTTGGAGTCTCTTTGTAAAATAAATGGTCTAATGACCAAATAAATTTTTCCTATCTTCAATCTTTGATGTTTTGCCTTCTTGGGTACGCATACTCCGTACCGATCGTCGTGTGCCGAACGGGGTTTAGAGGTACATAAGTGGTTGGGGTCTTCAAGGGTTTGGGAGAGAGAAGAAAGCCCAAAAATGTCTCTGAAGTAATGTCTCCGTACTACAAATTTAACCAACAACCACCGACTTGAGTCATAGGTCATCGTGAGGAAAGGGAAGGGACTATCTTTACCCCCACCCCGACCTTCGAAGTTCGGAGATTAGGGAACCGTCAAAGAAATCCCGTTGGGTGAAAACCCCCCCCACGTTTTTAGTAGAGTAATTGTATTGTTTTCTGCGGAATTAACAAGAGTGGTGAATCCTTTAAGATTCCCGAAATCCTTGAGACAAGATTTTGGACCCTGGTTCTAGTGTATTGATAAAGAATAATATTTAGAGTTATAGTGTCTGTGGTTCGTTTATTTTACAACGTCGAACACTTAATGGACTTTACCGTGAGACCACGGTCACCCTAGGGAGAATAATCGAACATAAAGAAATAGAACATTTATTAATTAATTTAATTATTTCGATATTTAATACGTTTAATGCTGAAAAATTTTCCATGAGATTGTCTTTAGAATGAGATTCGTCCGATAATCGGTTATGTGTCTTCTTTACTAGTTGTTTGTGTAGCATTTTCAAAAATGAAGTGATCAGTAGTCTTTTTATTTTTTATTCCGATAAAAATTAAACAGAATAACCTCATATCAACTGAATCTTACAAGATAATGAAGGATTACATGTTGTTTTAACTCATATCCAGGGACACGACATGTCCTCTTGGAACAATGAACAGATAAAATATACATCGTTACACATAGACTATCGTGGTTTGAGAATTAAATGTGGAGGTTGAGGTGTAAAAGGGAAACGATTGGTATTTAAACGAAAGACATTCTGAGATAAAAATATACACAGTTTAATTTTTTCTAATAAACTTCATATTATAAGTCATCACCGACCATTAAATTTAACAACGGTGAAACTTTTTATTAAACCGTATATATAGTTCTCGGAACCGTTACTGTACGGAAAACTGAATTATTAAAGTGAGGATCTTTAGACAAGACTACTTTATTGGTATCTATTCCTATTCACAAATACTTGTTCTTATAAATAGTTTCTATATAAGTGAACGAATCACTAAAGTAGGTGGGAGTACAGATATTTAAGACTGAAGGTTTAATATAGAGGTTCAAGTTGAAGAAGGAACTTGAGACCTGAGAGTATAGGTTGGTAGATGACGATGACGATTCAACGTAGTCAGCATAGGCTGAGACACTCTGGTGTATCTGCAGTCGGATGGTCCGAGGCGTCAGGGACCCTAAGAGGTCCGTTCTTGTGACCTCACCCAACGGTAAAGGAAGAGGTTACGTACTTTCACTTTTCACTTTCACTTCAGTGAGTCAGCACAGACTGAAAAGTGTTGGGGTACCTGGCGTCGGATGGTCCGAGGAGGTAGGTACTTTAAAAAGTCCGTTCTCATGACCTCACCCCACGGTAACGGAAGAGGTTAGGTTGGTAGATGAACTACAGAAAAGGTAAACCCACAGATTATACGTAGAGTCTGAAATGACACCTACTGGACAGAGGACTAGAGGGTGGTGTTTGTAGGTGGTTGGGATGAGATAAAGTCAGAAGAAAAGTAGACCTCTCGTGGAGACAGGTTATCATTGAATTATATTTTTTAGATTATTAGAAACTGAGGAGAGGTAGAGTGTGGGATGTAGGTCAGACAGGGTTTAGGATAACCGAGAAGTAAGTTTTATATAGTTTTGAATGACAAAGACTTCTGGAGATAGTTATGGTGGGATCAGGGTCGATGTGTTAGAGAGAGGACCTAATAACATTATTGGAGGATTGTCTAGAGGAACGAAGTTGACACAGGGAACTTCTGATCAGTGTATCGTCGGGTTCCTTTATAAAAACTTTCGATTAATCTAATACAGTGAGGGGACAACTTACAAAATTGTCGTATGTCGGAAATTGTCACCGGGATACAGACGACAATGACGACAATCGCCACAGGACAATGGCGAGACTGGAGTATAGAGGAAAGGAGAAACGAACAAGTAAAGTGACCGTCACGAGGGAGGACAAGAGTCGTACCACGTCTGTGTCAAGGGGTGTCCCGGAACGAAAACGGTAAGAGATAGGGATCCTACGAGAACAAACTATCGGTGAACCGAATGAAGAATGAGGGAAGTTCAGAGACAAATCTACGGTGGAAAAGAAATTCTAAATGAACTGGGTAATCTCACCCTTGAATACATGTGGGCACCGTCTAAGTACAACTACATACCGTTTTGGTTATGTCATAACATTTCAATTTTTTTAAATTTTTAATCCTTGTCTTTTTTTTTTTAACTTTGTATGAAAGTGGATACGACAGATAGGGGAAATGGAGGAAAGAAAATAAAGAGGTCCCGTAAATAATGGAAGATTATATGATAAATAAAGTGAGTAACAGACAGGGAGGGATAATCTATGAATTCACGGCACTTCCGTCCTTAAAAAACACATAAAATAAGTAACGATATAGTATCACGGATCTTATTACCGGTACATACCTACACTCTCAACCTGATATTTCTTTCGACTCGCGACTTCTTAACTACGAAAACTTGACACTACAACCTCTTCTGAGAACTCTCAGGGAACCTGACGTTCCTCTAGGTTGGTTGGGTAGGATTTCCTCTAGTCAGGACTTATAAGTAACCTTCCTGACTACGACTTCGACTTTGAGGTTATGAAACCGGTGGACTACGTTTCTTGACTGAGTAAACTTTTCTGGGACTACGATCCTTTCTAACTTCCACCCTCATCCTCACCTGTTGTCTCCCACTCTACCAACCTATCGTAGTGGTTGAGTTACCTGTACTCAAACTCATTTGAGACCCTCAACCACTACTTGTCCCTCCGGACCACACGACGTCAGGTATCCCAGCGTTTATCAGCCTGTACTGACTCGTCGACTTGACTTGACTTGACTCTTTTCACCATGTACCCTCCACAAGGTATTTGTAAACAACTTACTTAATTATTTAAATGTTCTTGTTTTTTTCCTTTAATTCAGATTGTTATTCTCTTGACAAGTCATCACCATGTAAGTTTGTTACTTTACAAATATTTGGAACTCACTACAAAAGTTTCTGAAAATCACGGTATGTTTACACGGTTAAAATAGAATATTGTAATATGAAAAAATTAGAACCTCCTTTATATCGTTTTAGAATTGAAACGAACGGTGATCCACTACTAAAATGTTCTACAAAGAAAGCAGGAAAAACACCATATAAAAATAACGTAGTTAAGTCAAGTCAACGAATCAACACAGGTTGAGAAACGCTGAGGTACCTTCCATCGTACGGTCCGAAGGGACAAGTAGTGGTTGAGGGCCTCGAACCAGTTGCCCTCACCTGTCGGATAGGGAAGAGGTCCCTCAGAAGAACTGGGTCTTTAGTTTGGTCCCAGAGGTCGTAACGTCCGTCTAAGAAATGACCGACTCGATGGTCCCTTCGGGGGTAATAGTAGTATCGATGGTAAATAGTTCCTACAGTCTCTGAAAGACATGGTCAAGATTCAGAAAAATTTTATGGAAACCTTCCTCTGTATTATTGGTTCAAATCCTCAGTCTATTCAAGTCTAGGATGAATCGGAGGAATTCGGAGGTACACAAGTAGACACTTGTTCCGAGTCATGGAGGTCTTTTGAAGACATGTCAAATTTCTATACATTTTATAAACCAGGTCATGGGTCGTACAACATTCGGGGGGTATTGAACTTCTATGAAAACGATAAAAACAAAATAAATTATCGATAGTAGTGTTAGAGAGTAGACAAATTGTTAGAAATTGACATTATACCTATTCTGATATTATAACATCTAATTCCTTAAACGGGCTCAGGTATATCGTTCACTCACCGTCTCGGTCTATAGGAAGACGCAACCGGATCTACGTTCGGTTACGAGAAAGATAGTGAGGGAAGATGAGATGGGGTCCTTATTAGTAACGTTTCAAAATAAAGGTGACACTCATGGCTTTTCCTACCATAGTTTAGTAGACACCAATCAACGAAACAACAACTGGGGGACGAAACCTATTTAACACTTGTATTTGGTATACAAATCTCAATTTAATAGTTCTTGTACACCAAAATTGAACGCCTGTTAAAAGTCAAATTTTAGAGAGAAGTCATTCCAGTTCGGTATTACTGTTCCCTAACAGTGACCCGATTTTACGACCATTTAGTAAGTCACTAAATTTTAATTGGAAACCGAATATATAAAAGATTCACCTCTTGAATCACGAAGAAAATTAAAGAACTTATTAATGTTACTCACGTATAATCGGACGTAGATAATAATAATTTACAGTATCTAGACAGACGCTCATCTTCGTAGTTGAAGTCTTTCTGACTCTGAGAGGTCAAAGAGAAAACCGGAAACCAGGGTTTAAAATAATAAAAGTTCTCTTGAACGTTCCATATAATATCTCCCAAAAAAAAAAGGGAAACCTAAGTCATTACACTATTCTTTTATCAATTTATATGTAGAGATTCTTATATATATTAGAATTAAATTATATTAGGTCGAGGTAAATTGATAGTTTCACCAATACATAGTGAGGGATTAGTTCGATGTGATAAACGTCAAACATGGTCTGATGGTTTAAGAACCAAGTAACTTTACCACGAGTAAAAGTAGGAATAAATTTCCTTCAAAACAATAGAAAGGATGTATACTCTTTTGACTCGGAGTCTCCCCAATTTATTAAAAAGAATTTATTTAGTCGTGTACTATGTCTATGTCTAACATTTGGTTCTAGATAGATTAAGGTTTCGATAAGAGAGAGGTCATGTGTTGGAGTTTAAATGAGTTGTCTTATAAGTAAATCGTTCTCGAAAATTTTGTGTTTATCTCCAGATTTAAAGATTCCTTCATAATACAATCGTTTAATGAAAAAGTTACTTTTGTCTGTGGTGATAATAAAAGAGAGTAAAAGAAGAAGTTTTTCCATTATGTCTACAGAAGACCTCACAACATCGGAGAGGGTTTAATAAGTTCAATTATATCAGAAGACAACAGTAGAATCTGACAATAGTGTGTATTTTAGATAGAGGACACAGTTAATTTATAATCTCTACATAATTAAAACCGGAAGAGGTGCATATATATACTATTGTTTCACCCCGGTATGACGGAAAACATAACTTATATTATATATCATATACTTTTACCATTTACATAATCTTAATGAACGTAATGTTCCTATATCACAAATAATCTTTCGTCTCTGTAATGAAACGACGGTTTCTAGACAGATCAGTTTCGGTACCAAAAAGGTCATTAGTACCTACCTACACTCTCAACCTGATATTTCTTTCGACTCGTGACTTCTTAACTACGAAACCTTGACACCACAACCTCTTCTGAGAACTCTCAGGGAACCTGACGTTCCTCTAGGTTGGTCAGGTAGGATTTCATTTAGTCAGGACTTATAAGTAACCTTCCTGACTACGACTTCGACTTTGAGGTTATGAAACCGATGGACTACGCTTCTTGACTGAGTGACCTTTTCTGGGGTTACGACTCTTTCTAACGTCGACCCTCTTCCCCTGCTGTCTCCTACTCTACCAACCTACCGTAGTGGCTGAGTTACCTGTACTGAAACTCATTTGAGACCCTCAACCACTACTTGTCCCTCCGGACCACACGACGTCAGGTACCCCAGCGTTTCTCAGTCTGTGCTAACTCGTTGACTTGACTTGACTTGTTTTCACTAATAATGAAAATTTTCCATTATTTGTAAATCATCAAAGTTCTTTGTAAAACTGTCTTCGTAAGTTCTATTTAGGTAATATTTAATAAGTTTCTTATATCTGTTCAAAACCTCAACTCTTATGTCGGTACGAGAAGGTTTTTTGTTCCAATTTCGGCCGCTCACGGTAAAGGTTATACCTTCATTGATAACGACACTGTATCGTTTATGTAGTCGAAACTCTTTTGGTGTAGTAAAGGGTTATACTGAAGAGGAGGGTTTTGTTGTAGGTCACGATGACCCCCTTTGAAAAGAGTCTTCGTACAAAGACGGAAACATCTGACTCCGACTTCGTTGTCCTCAGACCCTGGTCTTTGCTCCGTCTATTGAAGACGCCCCGAGACCGGGACGGGACGACGAAGAGTGACCGAGTATGAACAGGGTCCGTTGTGCACGTGTCGAAAACAGAAGCAAAAAGTGGAGGTCCGGACTCCTCTTAAGGTCGTTACCAGAACCGACGGACTATGAATAAAGGGTTTTCAGTGACTTTTCGGGGTTTAGAGTTTCGGTTTTTCTTCGTTGAAGAGGGAAAGTCGGAGATTGTTTGGTAAAGGGTGTGACATAGAGAGTCCTCGCGCGTCCGTCGGAGTATGGAATATCCGAAAGAGTTTTCATTTGGAAATGTGGTTCATTTTCTTTAACGTTTGTCTGACCCCCATTAAACCCAATGTTAAATGAAAAGTTGAGGTACACACTATTGACTTATTAGGTGAGACAGAATCACTTATCCCAAATTTTTAAAGTTTTCTACCTCGTTCCAACAGTCTACCCTGTATAGCTGGATTTATCTACCCATTTTACTCCGTTCGTGTTTTTAACAAATTTTTTCTACTCGAGTAAGCCCTTATCGTCTCCTTATGTCCACTCAGACAACTTCCAAACCCCATACGTCATAAATACTCGTCCTTTACAATTCTCCCCTTTCAAGTCAATCTCTGAATTTTAGTTTTAGTTTGGCTCTGGTCGAAACTTTTAAAGGGTTCGTCTGTTTTGGTCAGGTCAGTGTGTTTGTTTCAAGTTACGGTGAATAAAACACTCTGATTGGGTTGGACCCAGTAAACAACAAGTACGTAGACCTTTGGTATTCATTTTGAAGGGTTCCCAGTTACACTCCGTTGGAGACTAGTTGAGGAGTATAATTTCTTTTAAGGTTATAATAGTCAAACGATATTTAGTCCGTAAATACCCTTTATCCAGAAAGTCAGGAATTCAAAACAGAAGGATCTCGTGTACGTCGTCGAAAAGGTAAAATATTGGGTTAATCTGACTTTAAGAAAGTGTCTAGTACCTTACGCTATCTTTGTGACTTACCGTTAGGAGAAGAATCAACAGGAGGGTAAATCACGAAACCCTTTCGGTGTCACTCACCTTCCTTTCCTCATAAAGTAGAGGGGAACACGTTCTTCACTCGACAGTTGGAGGTCGGGACCGGGTAGGTCGTTCGAATGGAGGGTCACGTCTCGGTTATCGGACCCTAGGTCCGAGTCCTGGTAGAGAGGGTTGACCCGTGACTAAGGGTCACGGAAGAGTTAGTAAGATCATGGGTACCCCAGGGAGACCGAAGACAATGATAGGACTTCAATTGTTATTGAGGTGCGAAACACGATGTTGAGGAAAGATTCCATAACGAAAAAGGGTGAAGGTGAAAAAATAAGAATATAAAAAACATTAGAAAACACATACCGACCTACAGGAGAAGTCAGTCAAGGCAAGTCAAGTCAAGTCAAGTCGGCGAGTCAGCACAGGTTGAGAGACACTGGGGTACTTAGTGTCGTGCGGTCCGGAGGGACAGGTAGTGGTTGAGGGCCTCAAGTGGGTCTGAGTATAGGTAGCTCAGCCACTACGGTAGGTCGGTAGAGTAGAGACAGCAGGGAAAGAGGAGGACGGGAAAAGTAATGGACGATTGAGGTAGGGTACGGCTTGCTCTTTCCTACACTCGGGTACCTCTGATACTGATAGGTGTGAGCCAAAGGTGAGTGTTGGCTTGACTTAATATTCCGAAGAGAGAACGTCAGTCTACCTCTTCCTTTACCGTTGGGTGAGGTTATAAGAAGGGACCTCTTAGAACACCTGTCTCCTCGGACCACCCGACGACAGGTACCGCAGCGTGTCTCAGCCTGTGCTGACTTCGTTGAATCGTCCCCGTTGTCGTCGAACGTCAGTCTAGAGACGAGGTTGAGGCTAAGTGCTGTCACACGAAAATAAGGATTGATATCGAGAGTGTACTGGTCCTCGGGAAGGACCGTAATGAATGTCGGAGGGTTCGTGTATAAACACACCTAATGAATTTCCTTGTTAGATCTTCGACCGATCGAACAGACAGATCTATCCGTTCTCCCTCGTCCCCGATTTGGAATTTTAAAAGGAACTTCTGATCTGTAGAGGTCCACGTTTCTTATAAAATATCGATACCTCCACGACAAACCTTTCCTCCGAAGTATCCTCCGTTGTTTAAACCTTCAGAGAAGTCACTGTGAAAGTTCAGACAATCATTCTGGAAATGACCGACCTCAGGGAACCAGACCAAACAAAATAAGAGTGACAACGGATGGGAGTCCGTGAACTCTTAGATTAACCTTACAACCAACGTTTCTTATACCTGAGAGTTCAGTCCCTCAAGACACGAGACTACCTTGAGACAGTAAGTGGTGGGTGTCCCGTAACCTCGTAGAATGGAAGGTAACACCAGTTAAACGAAGAGGTATTTTATCTTCATTATTGAGGATGAGGTGTCATAATACTCCCCCTGAATTGTAAACCCTCGGAAAATTACAATCCTCGGATTGTAAATTATTTGAAAACTACATAATTTCAGAGGTAATAAAGTGTTGAGGTATGAATCACACGTTGATCTCTTATTATGTCCCTTTTCTGTTAAAAATCAATAATCTAAGACTGTGGATAATTGTGAGAAGCCTTTCTAGGTAGGACCCTCTTCCTTCTCTCTAACTTCACTGTCTTAAGGAACTAAATTGATCAAGACGGGTCCGAGGAACTGGAACACTCTTTATTGGACCCTCCCCTCTGGACGGGAGAAGGGATCCTCGTACGCGAGTAGACTTGGAAACCTTGAAAACTAGACGAACACTAAAAACAAACAACAAGAATAATGATTAGGAATGATTGCGTCGGAAAAGTGAAGTCAGCGAGTCAGTACAGACTGAAACGTTGGGATACCTGACGTCGTGTGGTCCGGAGGGACAGGTAGTGGTTGAGAGCCTCAAATGAGTTTGAGTACAGGTAACTCAGCCACTACGGTAGGTTGACAGAGTAAGAGACAACAGGGGAAGAGGAGGGTGGAAGTTAGAAAGGGTTGTAGTCTCAGAAAAGGTCACTCAGTCAAGAAACGTAGTCCATCGGTTTCATAACTTCAAAGTCGAAGTCGTAGTCAGGAAGGTCACTTATAAGTTCTGACTAAAGGAAATCCTACCTGACCAAGCTAGAGGAACGTCACGTTCCCTGAGAGTTCTCGGAAGAGGTTGTAGTGTCAAGTTTTCGTAGTTAAGAAGCCGTGAGTCGAAAGAAATATCAGGTTGAGAGTGTAAGTATGTACTGATGACCCTTTTGGTATCGGAACTGATCGAATAGAGACTATTTAGTGTTTGACGTTGGGTAAGGGAAGTAAGTAAAAATCAGTGACAGTGAATGGTCTGGAACTTATTATGAAGACCCAACAAAGAAAAAATTACAAAAGACACCTTAAAATGTCACTTAAAATCTCTTCACAAAAATTTTTAAGATTCTTGTTTTTAATGTGATACGTCTCTCTTTACGGACGACAAAGGAGAAAGTGACATTATCCGTACTTTTACACCTGTAAATTGGGTTAGTACTAGTATGAAGAAAATACTCATGTTTGTGGTTTTCAATCTGTAGGTTTCTGGATATGTGGAAAAGGGGGTAGAAAAGTACTCCCTTTTTTATAATTTAAAGTCGTGAGTTCCCTTAATCTTTTTCCTCTTAAGAATTGTTTTGGTCCGAACACTAATTTAAAGATGTAAATTAAAAGACTTTGTCTAAGACTGAGTTAGTAAAAATTATGTAAATTGAATGTTCCAGTTTTAAGGTTACAAAATCTTAATCAAAAACTTGGAATAAGAGAAAAGAAAACTAGTTCTTTTTTATAATTATAGATGGTGAAGAAATGTTTTGTCTTTATCTGGGTGTCTGAATCTCTTACTTGAATACCAATGGTCTCCCCCTCCCTATCAATCTCTCAAACCCTAACTGTACCTGTACGACGATATAACTTTTACCTATTGGTAGTTCCTGGATGACGTGTCGTGTCCCTTGAGACAAGTTACAACAAATTGTTGGATTTACCCTTTTCTTAAACTTTCTCTTATCCATGTACATATACATAGTGACTTAGTGAAACAAGATGTGGACTTTGATTTTGTTGGAAAAATTAGTTGATATGAGGTTATATTTTATTTTTCAATTTTTTCTTGATGGTTTAGGGAAACCTATATATTCCTGAAACTAAATAAGTACGTTTTCATTGTAACTCATTTTCCCTGAAACCCTTCAGAAGAATGGTGGACTTACGGAATCCGTTTTTAGAATTCGGTGTTAAGGGTTTGTAAAACTGTAAGAACATTCATTTTATATTTATTGATTTGTATCACACACAAGTATATCCTACCTTCGTAGAACATTTATTAACTTACGAAAACAAGAATCTTAAAATCGAATTTGTGAATGGTCAATTTTTACGATGTATTTGTGGTCAAACCCGACGAAATATAAGATAAAATCCCTAGGTAGATTAAACGAATCGGAAAAAAACAAGAAACTACAAATTGAAAGGTTCAAAAACGGAAACAAATAGGTAGAGGTGTCATAATTAATAAAAAAGTCCTAACAAGTGTTCTTCACTTTAAATCTCCTCCCCTCCAGCAGACAAAACAAAAAAGAAAACACAATTAAGAACGACGGAAAACGTTTTAGTGTAAGATCTTGTTCGGTTATTATTATATATAAGGGTGGTAACACATGTCTCAAGGGTGGAGTCACGAGAACGGTCATAACTTGTGATAGTAAAAAAAAAATTACATATTAACTCCGTATTGAAATTTCTCGAAGGGTCCATCGTATCACCATTCCTTAGACGAACGGTCACGTTCTCTGTGTCCTCTGTAGTCAAGTCGGGGATTCAGTCCTTCCAGGGGACCTCATCTTTTACCGTCATCCTTATGGATGACGTCATAAGAACGGACCTTTTAAGGTACCTGTTTTCTCGGACTACCCGATATCCAGTACACCAGGGTTTCTCAGTCTGTGTTAACTCGTACGTACGTATACGTAGGCAAGTCAAGTCAAGTCAACGAGTCAGCGCAGGCTGAGAAACGCTGGGGTACTTAGTGTCGTGCGGTCCGGAGGGACAGGTAGTGCTCGAGGGCCTCAAGTGAGTCTGAGTGCAGGTAGTTCAGTCACTACGGTAGGTCGGTAGAGTAGGAGACACAGGGGAAGAGGAGGACGGGGGTTAGGGAGGGTCGTAGTTTCACAAAAGGTTACTCAGTTGAGGAGCGTACTCCACCGGTTTCATGACCTCAAAGTCGAAATCGTAGTCAGGAAGGTTTCTTGTGGGTCCTGACTAAAGGAAATCTTACTTGACCAACCTAGAGGAGTGTTAGGTTTCCTTAGAGTTCTCAGAAGAGGTTGTGGTGTCAAGTTTTCGTAGTTAAGAAACCGCGAGTCGAAAGAAGTGTCAGGTTGAGAGTGTAGATATGTACTGATGACCTTTTTGGTGTCGGAACTGATCTGCCTAGAATCAGCCGTTTCATTACAGAGACGAAAACTTATACGATAGATCCAACCAGTATTGAAAGGAAGGTTCCTCATTCGTAGAAAATTAAAGTACCGACGTCAGTGGTAGACGTCACTAAAACCTCGGGTTTTTTTATTTCACACTGTGACAAAGGTGACAAAGGGGTAGATAAAGGGTACTTCACTACCCTGGTGTACGGTACTAGAAGCAAAAGACTTACAACTCGAAATTCGGTTGAAAAAGTGAGAGGAGAAAGTGAAAGTAGTTCTCCGAAAAATCAAGGAGAAGTGAAATACGGAATTCCCACCACAGTAGACGTATAGACTCCACTAACTATAAAGAGGACCGTTAGAACTAAGGTCGAACACAAAGAAGGTCAGGTCACAAAGAGTACTACATGAGACGTATCTTCAATTTATTCGTCCCACTGTTATATGTCGGAACTACATGAGGAAAAGGATAAACCTTGGTCAGACAACAAGGTGCAAGTCAAGATTGACAACGAAGGACTGGACGTATGTCTAAAGACTTCTCCGTCTTAAAAGGTGTCAAATAACACTAGGTGTGTCAGTATGTATCCGAATTTTTACTTTTTTTTTTTAGAATCTATAGTAAACCATATTGGAAAGTAAGTTATCTCTTAAACAGAAGAGTCAAGAAATTGACCTTTAAGGAACTCCTCCTTCTAAGAGAATAGGAAATAATATTAGGGTTATGGATGGTATATAGTGATGATATATCACTATGTTATTATAAACAACTCAATTTCTAACTTATTTTATTTATATACTAACTTATCTGTAAGAATTACCAGTGGATTGACGGTCTAGTAATAAGTTTTAATTAAACACATGGGGAACTTCATTTAATATTTACAAAACTATTACGTTCATATAAGAAATAAAATCTTCATTGAAGATTTAAAATGTGACATTAGTCATATAGTCTTTTCAGGCAGAGTTCTATAATAAGATAGTAGTTTTTAACGGGTTGTTAGACACCATACAGAGAGTCAGGTACTTTTCTATATAACCCATTCACACAGTAAAGACTCTAAAGGTAAATTTTGTTATAGTAAAAAGTTGACTTGATTAAGAGTGAACTCAGACATTTATCAATACACTTTAATCTAACCATAAAGTCAAATAAATGGTTTCATACACGATTTTTATATCTTAAAGTAAAATCGGAGAACAAACGGTTGGTAAGAATCATGATAGAGTATTATTAAGTCTTACCCATACGAGTATAGAAAATTTTAGGTTTGGTGAGATCTTTTGACACCCTTTGAACAGGAACTTGTCAAAAGTCAAAACAAAAGACTCGGTTCGTTTTACGGGAAACCATAAAAATAAGAAAGAGAAAATCGAGTGAACTATCATTTCGTTGGTTGATTAAGAGGTTCATCAATAGTACTTTAGAAGGTATATTCTTAAAGGAAATCCCAATTTCAAGAGACAATGGAAAGTTAAGTCACAGAACTACGGTTGACTCCATTACGAAAAAGATTCTTGGTTTTCTTCCTTTGGTTTTCCATAGTCCAAATTGTTATAAGGAAGTTTATAAGAAATAAAAGATATTTTTCAAACAAAATATATATTATCTGGATTTTCAATAGTAACTTTTTCGTCAATTATGTAATAAAATTGCAAGTGATTCAAATAGACCCTGAAGGGTTCACCACGATCACCATTGTTTCGTTGGTGGACGGTCACATCCTCTGTATCTCTGAGTCCCAAGCTAGGGATCCAACCGTTCCAAGGGACCTCCTCCCGTACCGTTGGGTGAGATCATAAGGACGGACCTCTTAAGGGTACCTGTTACCTCGGACCGTCCGATGTCAGGTATCACAGGGTGTCTCAGTCTGTACTGACTGCGCTGAATTATGACGTGCCGTTCAAATAGACTATGGAGTTAAATTTTCTATAATCATTCACGTAAGAATAATTAAGTATTTTTCGTAGTGAAAAGGAAACTGTACCCAGAATACATTGTAGTTATTGTCCCAGTGATTAAATGAGACACGAATAATACATGGTTCGTCACTCGATTTACTGAGTATAAATAATAGAGTAAATCAGGAGAGTTATTGTCTATGAAATTCCATAGTAATTAGACTCAAATCTCTATTTCGTCGACTTCGATCTCTCTCTCTGAAATTTCACGTACCGGTTCAGGTGTGTCGAGATCTCTAAGTTCGAGTGTCACTTTCCAACAACGACTTGGTGTTTTCTGTGGATCTAAGAACCGGAGGACTTTTCTTAAGTTAGGTCCCGGTCTCTATTCCGAACTAGTGACTCGACCGGTCTCTGTTCCGAACTAGTGACTCGTAAACACATTATTTCAAAAATGATCTCATATTTTCTCTATCTCTTTCGAAGACTGTCTGTAGTCTTCATCCGTCTTTCTCACGGGGGGACGATCAGAAACGACGACGATTCAGCGAAGTCAGCACAGGCTGAGACACGTTGGGGTATCTACCGTCGCGTGGTTCGAGGCGACAGGGACCCTAAGAGGTCCGTTCTTGTGATATATAAACATACCTTTAGACGGAAAGAAACCTCACCCAACGGTAAAGGAAGAGGTTACGTACTTTCACTTTGCACTTTCACTTCAGTGAGTCAGCACAGGTTGAGAATCACTGGGGTACCTGACGTCGGGTGGTCCGAGGAGGTACCCTAAGAGGTCCGTTCTTGTGACCTCACCCACCGGTAAAGGAAGAGGTTACGTACTTTCACTTTTCACTTTCACTTCAGTGAGTCAGTACAGGTTGACAATCGTTGGGGTACCTGACGTCGGGTGGTCCGAGGAGGTACCCTAAAGGTCCGTTCTCACGATCTCACCCCGCGGTAACGGAAAAGGCGGACGATCAGAAATCACCCTACAATATATCGACGACGACGACGATTCAGCGAAGTCAGCACAGACTGAGACACGCTGGGGTATCTACCGTCGGGTGATCCGAGGAGACAGGGACTCTAAGAGGTCCGTTTTTATATATCGATGATCGTCAGACGATTAATTTCTTTCCTTTACAGAGTTTTGAGTCTCTTACCGTGGTCCGGGGAGTGGGTGTTGTACGTAAAACTCTACTGGAACCATGGTCCACTCAGTAGGGGTCGGTATTCTGCTAACTGTACTTAGAACTTCTTTCCGTCTAAAGGTATGTCTATATATCAAAGAAATTGTATCTAATCCTCTTGTCACATACTCAAATTGTAGGACCAAACAGTTCAATCAAGACTCGGAAATCCGTCTTGGCTGAACTTCTGTCTCAGATCCTATTTACGTATCATGTCATTGTATCAAATTCTGTTTGTAAAGGTATTCTTTTTACGTAACCAATCGAGTTCCAAACTCTTTTCAATTCAAGTCCACCTTCGTCCACAGTAACACCGTTGTGTTTTACAATTCTCTTTGGAGAAAAATTTAAACATATCTCTTCCCCTTTTTTATATTGTGATCAAACAAAGAAAGACGATAAATTCTTTCTCTAAAAAAATTTTTTACGGACTGTGAACGTCGGATAAAGGGGTGAACCTCTGGGAACCGGAAGGACGGACAATGGGAGAGTTGTCACGAAACCACATTACGTTCCGTCAAGTCTGATAACCGGACTTCGTCCTTACGACCTTATAAAACAGACCGTACGTTTTGAACTAATCATCGGGTGGCTCTACGACGTGACTCTGTCCACTTAGTAAACTCGAGATAGTCTTTCTTACAGAACCAGTGGATCACTGTCAGTATTTACGTCTTTTTCCTTTCTGTCGAACGAACGACCTCTAGACAGATCTTTCTTATTATGACCTGGTTCACCTTTACTCTTGCTCGTCAAAATCCCGACCTGAAGAGATCTCGCAACTGCGGGACAACAACAAGTCGGAGATTCAGCACAGGTTGAGAAACACTGGGGTACCTGACGTCGTGTGGTCCGAGGAGACAGGAAGTGATAGAGGGCATCAAACGAGTTTGAGTATAGGTCACTACGAGACATAGGATAGATTTAAGAGGAGCACAAAACACGTTATACTTTTTTCCACAACAACGACAACAACAAAGTGATAGAAATATTCAGTGTTTATACAACTGCGTGACTTAAAAGTCCACAAGAAGGCCCAACCACGACATGAAGTATCCAGAGACAGACCCCTTATAACACGGTATTCATTAGATATCCAGACCTTTCGATTTAGGATAACTTAGAATTATGACGTAATCGGTGGAAAAGGGATACGGGTGCATTATCTTACGTGGTAAGTCTCTCAGACGTCATTAGTTTGTACAAGTTTCACGACCAAGATATGTTCTCTAGTACAGTATATTCTTTCCTACTACGAAACCTTAGACCTTCGGACCCTGACTAAGAGTAGGGACTGTGAATGATATACACGTATGTACGATTCAGTGAAGTCAGTACAGACTGACAAACCTTGGGATACCTGACATCGGACGGTCCAAGAAGATAGTCACCCTAAGAGGTTCGTTCTTATGACCTCACCCAACGGTACGGGAAGAAGTCTCCTAGAAAGATTGGGTTCCTAGTTTGGGAGTAGAGGACGTAACAGTCCGTCCAAGAAATGGTGATCACGTTGGACCCTTCGGACTGTGAACGATATACACACTGAATTACTGAATCAAAGACTTAGACACAAAAGAGTAGAAACCTTTACTTGTTTAGTACAATTATAGATAAAGTGATCCAACGACAATACGAGTTCACTTTCTTATGCCTACGTTACATAATATTTACTGGTTATCGATCTATGAAATCAATAGTCTCTATACATATTGTAGATCACAATTACAAAGAGTCAAAAAATACTTTTGTTTATAGTCATTTTCAGTAAGAAGTCACGAAATCGTGTAAATGATGTCGGAGACTGAAGACCGTGACGGACTTTTGTTACTTCCGTGGTGACCAAATACAGTGAACTCTGAGGTCTGTTTTGTTATTAATCCCTCGTACTGTTATTAAACTAAATCTCAGGTGTCGGTGTACCAAGTCCGAGGTACGAAGAGAGGAGTGTGAGTGATGTTTAGTTCTCCCTCCCGTTCACCAAACTCCGTCCGAGACTCCTATGAGTGAAGGTTCACTGACCCCGTTTCCTCGGACGGGACAGATATCTGTTACATTTTGGTTCGATTTTTCACTTTTGAAGTCACGAGAGTCCTTTTTTTTGAGTAGAATGAAAAATTTTTAATAATGACCGGACCAGTCACCACATATATCTATAAGGATACTCAGAAGAGAAACTAAAAAAAAAAGAAGAAACTAAAAGGGGTTTTATTCAGTAACCGAAAAACCACAAAACAAATGAATCTTTCCAACGTGGTACAGTCGGTTACATGTTTTCCTAAACCTATTTCACTCTTTATTTGTCTTCAGGGTATAAGTAATTCACTATGGTAATTGATCGTAATGAACATTATTTCGACTTTATTCGTTAATATAGTGAGATGGACTCAAGTAACACTGTTAGTGAACGGGGTCTTCATACTTTTTACAGGAGAGGAGTACAAAACATCCGAAAAAGAGGAGAGTCGGAAACACAACAGTAAGAACCAAAGAGAGAATTACAAGGGGGAAGAGGAGTATAAGACACCTCCGAGGTTTTGGTATATATTCTGAGGAACTATGACCCCAGGAGAGATGAACCGACAAGGTACCTGTTAAATTGTGCCAGACAGGTTCTGACTTAAATGTTAAAGACGGGAAGGGGCTGGGACGAAGATGGGATGTAGCAATGGAGTTTTTGATAATTATGGTAGAGGATTCCTCGAAGTAGTGGGATTCCACTTTCACTTTTAGTGAGTCAGCACAGACTGAGAAACACTGGGATACCTGACATCGGACGGTCCGAGGAGACAGGTACCTTAAGAGATCCGTTCTTATGACCTCACCCATCGGTAAGGAAAGAGGTCCCTTAGAAGGGTTGGGTCCAGAAACCGTAACGTCCGTCTAAGAAATGGTAGATTTGGTGGTCCCTCCGGGAGTAGTGGGATCCGGTGGGAGATCAGGCACCGGTTCCATAGAGATTAAGGATTCATAGAGAAACCCAACCGGAGAGGAAAAATAAGGACGACGATGTCGACAGGAAATTGAGGAGTAGGGAAAAGGAAAAATGACCGTAAAGACATTATTGGGTGACTGAAGGCAAAAGGGATGGGTCCGACCTCCCAGTCTGTTATTCGTGTACAAAACACCCACCACACATATTAGTCTAGTACAATAAGTTGACGAATTTTAGGTAACAAAAGGACAATGGAGAATTTATTTCACTCCTGAGGAATCGTACTTGAATTCCGATGAGATGAAACAAGGAAAGACTGAGACGACTTTATGACGACGACGACGATTCAACGAAGTTAACACAGGCTGAGACACGCTGGGGTATCTGCCGTCGGGTGGTCCGAGGAGGTACCCTAAGAGGTCCGTTCTTGTGACCTCACTCAACGGTAAAGGAAGAGGTTACGTACTTTCACTTTTCACTTTCACTTCAGTGAGTCAGTACAGGTTGAGAAGTGTTGGGGTACCTGACGTCGGGTGGTCTGAGGAGACAGGTACCCTAAAAGGTCCGTTCTCATGACCTCACCCCACGGTAACGGAAGAGGATCACGAGGAAATTCATCCCTTATGTCAAAATATGAAAACACGAAAACATTTTCTTCGATGACATGTGTGGAAAATGGGGACCTATTAAGGATGAGTAAGAAGTTCTAAATTGGAAATTCTAATTGGAAATTGGAAGTTGAAAGTTCTAAATTAGAAGTTCTAAAGTATTAGAGATACTTTTTAAAAGGAGGAAACACAAATATATCGTTGAACATTTATGGAGGGGGAACTATTACGAATACAAAATAACATGAGAAAAAGATTTTTAATACTTTGTTGAAATAAGTTATGTCGGTTCCTTTCTTAGTCTTTAGACGTCCATCAAGTTATCCTTAATGTTTTTCACTTTGTCTCCTCTTTTTGTCCCCTTTTGTTTGTTTTTTGGGTGTCTTGACTCGTACCGTTTATTAGATTGTATATACAATAAACTTAGGGTTTTCCCCTCCACTTTCTCTAATCCCGTTTTGTTAAATTCGAATTAAATTTAACTTCTTTTTTTAAAGGTTTTTAATTACTGTCCGTGGTTTGGTGTAAAGGTTCTTCGAGTCTCTTATGGTTCGTCCCATTTATGTTTTTGTTTGTGTTGTAGACTCGTGTCTTATTAGTTTGACGGTGTTTGTTCTCCGCTTCTCTTTTAGAACTTCCTTCAGTCTCTTTGTTTGTGTAACATATGTCTCCTCGTTTATATTAGCGTCGTGTGAAGAACAGTCTTTTGAACGTTCGTTCTTTTGTTACTTCAATGTAGAAGTCACACGACGTTACTTTTATTTTTCCAGTTGTTTCTTGAAACATGAGTCACTTTTATGGAAAGCAATGGTCGTTTGGATGTTAAGTTCTTTACAATTTCCTTTGGTAAAAAAAAAAATTAATGAACTTTTGACAGGTTTCCCTAAAGAGACCCTTTAAGAGACCACCAGGTCAATTGTGAGAGTGATCACTCCCGGGTCCAAGTTAGGGACCAATCCTTTGATTCTAGGGTATCTGGTTCACCGTACCGGTATTTAATTAATTAATTTTAGTTATCCGACATAAAACACAAATATCGTGTCTATTTTCATTTTATATGTTGTTATATTTAACATTTTACATTTGTTTGCATTTTTCACACACTCGTATTTTCTTCTCTCCATCCATATATGCCAACATTCTCGGAATGTCATGTGTACTTTGTCATATTATTATAAACTTCCTCCACAGACTAATTAATTTCCATATATAATTTTGTTCCAATGCGACTACTTCTTTGACCCCTCTTCAGTAGTTCTTTTACTTACACTTGTTCATACGCTTTGACTCCTTCGAGAGGTCCCACCTATTACTTGGACATCTACGATGTTTCTGATCCCAACTAAGGTAACTTCACAGACTTCATGAAGAGATCTGACTTCCCTCCAAATGGATAGAATCCTGTCCTTTGACGGTATCCAAACTTGTCTTTTCTTACATGTTATTGGTCACAAACTCCGTCCAATAATAAGGTGGACGAGTAGATCTACCCCTCCCGTACGAAAGTGTCAGAACCCACCAGACCCGTTTTTAAGTGGTGTCGTACACGATCTCTCTCGTGTAACGTAAGACATTTTTGGTACAAAGAATTAGAACGAGGGGTCAGGGTTGGTGTTACATAGTGACTGGGTGCCAGAACACCACGTTCGCATAGTACACAGAAAACTGGAACCACCCAGATCCCACTAGGCCGTACATTTCCTGGTCACTAATTCGTCCTTCCCTAGTTACATACCCTCTCTAGGGATCGAGACCCACTCGGGACCGTCCTTCGAAGTCTGACAGAGGGAGCACCTATTTACGGGGAGAACCACACTTACGTCAACCGTAGGAGTCGTAGAGGAGACTTCTGGACGGGTGACACCAAACGTCTCACGTAATTAGTGGTAGTAATAGTGTCTAGGGACTTTCCCTCTTCAAAGGTCAAAGAACGAAGGAAAGAGACGACTGTCGTCCAACTGTCCTTCTAACAAATAGGAAACCCAAATTCTTGGATTGTCTATTCGTAGTCTCTAAGGTCTCCGAACATGACGTGTATGAGAATTTCCCGGGAATCCGAGGAAACAAAGATCACCAGGTTTAGTAAAGTACCACCGTAGTCCTCTGGACGTTTACATCATTCACACTCTTATCTCCCCACAGGACTTAAATACTAAATTAATCACCAAAGGAATTGAGACTGATCACGTCCACCCGACTACGTTTGTATAGAAATTTCTTATCCGTTTTTTTTTTTTTATCAGTTCTATAGGTTCAACTTTAAACTTTTGTTTTATTTACATCCCCGTTCCCTCTTTTATCTGCAACTCCTATCACGACAAACAAGGGGTATGAAAACAAGATACCGTAAAAAGTCTAATATTCAACATATATTCTTCCTCGATTTTGAGTACTTATTGACTAGATCCAGTCACGAATTTCATACGTAAAGTGTGTCCGGAATTTTAAGTTTCCTCAGATTTTGTATAAACTGATAAGGGACACCCTTTGAACCCAAAAGACAAAGATATCGTACAGTTGTCGAACGTCCCAAGGTTCCTCGATTATTAATAATTACTGTCACAGGACTTCCAAGGGTAACTCGGGTGCCTCATTTCTCCCAACCTTTGATAAGTCTTCCAGACGTGACCTCTCCGGTCGACTGTGCACTACCAACGTTCCGTGTCGACGATAAACCGCAGAAGGGGTTGTCCTGACCCCACCACTTGACGACACTCTTGTAATATGGCACGACATACAGTTAATATAGAGTCATTTCGATCTCCTTCCTTTTTTTCCTTGGCGATTCCTGTGGTGTGGAGTCGGGACCTCCGACCTTCCTTTTACGTCGTTGTTCATATTGCGTTCGGATCTCGAAAGTCCCGAAGTGAAGTAGTATTATCGAGAGAAATTTTGTTTTGTTTTTTTATAAAAAATCAACTTCAACTAAATGTTACAAAGTCCACACTACTTAGTCGTTTTACTAAGGTAAAATGTATACGTATAAGAAAAAGTCTAGGAAAAGGTAATTTCAAATAACGTTCTGTGACTTAAAGGACACGATATGTCATCCAGGAATAACAAATAGATAAAATATATGTCATCACACATAGAATTTGGGTTTAAGGGTCAAATAGGTAAGGTGTGGGGGAAAAGGTAAACCATTGATATTCAAAGCCTCTTCCGTTACCGTGGGGTGAGGTCATGAGAACGGACCTTTTAGGGTACCTGTCTCCTCGGACCATCCGACGTCAGGTACCCCAGTGACTCCCAGTCTGAAGTGAAAGTGAAAGTACGTAACCTCTTCCTTTACCGTTGGGTGAGGTCACAAGAACGGACCTCTTAGGGTCCCTGCCGCCTCGGACCACCCGACGGTAGATACCCCAGCGTGTCTCAGTCTGTGCTGACTTCGCTGAATCGTCATCGTCGTCGTTGTTGGTATTCAAATTGTCGAGTGAAAAAAAGAACCGTTTACCCTATATGGAAATAAATAGTTGTTTGTAATATATATACATGTTTGTGTGTGTGTATATAGTACTCAGTTGAGACTAGAACTGTCCTGATCTTGTCTTTCATGAACACTAGGAATCACGGACGTTACGATAGACTAGTTCCTTGAACCTTTTTTTCAGCAGTCCCGGTAACGAGGAGAACCAGAACAAAAGACTTTCGTCTCGCACCACCGAACACATATTCCCAAGACTCTGCCGGGTTTACGTCAGGAGTGACCACCTCAGACACGAGTCAGTGAGTCAGCACAGTCTGAGACGTCAGGATGCCTGACTCCCTACACCAGTTTATCGTTTGTTCTGTTCCAAACCGAAGTTGTTACAAAAAAAGAAGGAGGTGTAGGGAGAGAGTACGAAGAAGAGAAATTAGAGACTCGGAGTCCCAGGAGTCTAACAAAAGGTCTATTGTCGACGGAAAATTTTCGTGAACGGTCTGTAGACTATAACATGATTCGTGAAGTCTCGGCCATAGGGTTTGTGGGAACAGTAACACTCGTCATAACAAAGGGGACCAAAATATCTGATCTTTCTTTGACTCCGAATCTCTTCCATGTACTGACTGATTCCAGTGCCTTGATTACAGACTCTCTCGTCCAGATCGTGGTTACTGACTGAAGTCTCGGACGCAGAGATTGGTCAACGAGAGACAAGGGAGGACGGAGACATAAACTTACAAGAAAGTCAGAGAGTTTATGAACGACATATATTGTAAAACACAATTCGGGGTTACCTTTTAACACTCGTATGTAGGAGTAGATTAGTTATTTGTAAATGACTCGTGGAGACGACATGGTCCGTGACAAGAATCGCACCCCGTGTTTGTACCATTTCTGTGCCAGGAAGGGAGTTTCTTACGTGACTGACCACTACCCCTGTCTGTCCATTGAGGTGTCATGACTCCTGGTTCATAACAGTTCCATCACCCCTCGAAAACGGAGAGGTGTACTACCTGCGTTCAAAGGTCGTTTAAGACTTCGGTTCTGAACGTCTCGACACCATCGGGACCCCTTGTACCTTATATGGAGATTTCTGAGTACTACGGACTCCTTTTTCAAGTCTTCTACTCCTTCTCCTTCTTTTCCTCAGTCCTTACCGAGAAAGAGTCCCTGCCGACTGGAAGTTCCTACGCCAGTAGTTTAGGTGAGGACTCCTCACTCTTACGGACCTGGGACGAGTCTCCAGAACATGTCCCTGTACGACTACCTCTGGGAGTCCTTGGATGAGAGACACCGAAAGAGTGTCCGTAAAGTACTACCAGAGACGTTTCTTTATTCACTCTACTTCCCCAACCGAAGTAGTCCACACCAATTAAGTATAGGCAGAAAGGACCCTTTTTCCCCTGTGACTTAATAGTTTAAGTCACCACACACTTAATTGTAGTCCTTTCCCGTCTCTTATTACCTCTTTATACTGTATTAAATAGTACGTATAATACAAGACCCCCGGTAAGGTAAGAGTCCGGTGTCGTACAAAATCCTGTCCCACGACATGGTAGACTGGTAGTTCTCTCGTCAATAGACTCACCTTAAATTAGTTTTCTTCAGTTTATCATACATATACACATACGCAGTATAGATTTACGACGGCAATAGTAAACGATGACAAGATAAGTCTTACATAGTACCCGGAGAATAGAACTAATTATTTTAAATTAGTGAAAATAGTGTTTAAATTTTTCTTTCTATTTCCACTCGGTGTCTCTGTCCCGGGTGATTCTTCCCGTCCCTTTCGGATGTCCTAAGGTGAACAGTCAAATTATAACAATTACGAACTTCCAAGTACTTGTCATCTTGGAGTCTTGTAATTATTTCCTTTAACAGAGAAAGGAAAAAAAGAAAGACCCTCTTCCTTTCTAAATAATGAACGTCGTTCATTCTTGTGACCCCTCGAAAGGGTTACGTCATAGAGTCTAAGAGAGAATTCGTTCTCTAACAAATCGGGTCGAAGGTCGGTAGGTGAATAAAGAAGTTGTTTATAAATTGGGATCCGTTAAAACATATTCTGTCACACGGTCGTCGACGTTTCTTGTTGAGTCTCAGGGACGAAAGCTTTTGTAACTTATGTCCTCCCACTCTGTCTTTACCTTTGTCCGTCAATATTTTATGTAGGACTCAGGAGTCGTCCTACCATGGGAACTGAAGTCCCTAAACGAGTTGTTCTTAAGACCTTGTCCTTAGAACTTGGTAGGAAGAAGTCGAGTATTTGTTTTCGAACATTTGAGACCCTCAAGGGTCCATTGAGAGGGAATAGTAGTGGTCATAGGAGGACGACAATAGTGGACTCCGTGAGTCGTAAGGGATGATGACGTAAGTCGATGTGAGATCTTTTGTGGTAATAGGCTTTCACTGATAACAGAATAATTCCTTTTATTTAAGGTACAACTACACCTGTGTTCGGATGATTCTTGTGATCTATCACAATTTCTTTTCTGAATTTGGGGTAACAGTTCAAAGTCCCTGACGAGGGGTTTGGAGGGAGTAGTACAAGTGTACTGGGGAGGGAAGTGGGGAGTCACGTCTGTCTACGACAAGTCCAACTTCCGGTAACGGTTCGAGGACTATAGAGTCCAAGGAGGTGTTTGAAAACTTTGTGTCTAAAAGTTCGTAAATAAAGTGATTTTTAAGAAAAAACAAACGTAATTCTACTATAATTCCGGAAAGTCACAAGGGGGGGGGTAATTAAGTTATTCGGGTCAAGGAGAATTTAAAATAGTATTCTGGTCAAAGGATTAGGAAATCAGTAGGAAATCAGACACGAATCTTTAACACGTGTTTTATATTCTGACTCCTTTTGTTACCGTTACTGAGAAGTTAAAATTATAACGACAGGGAAGATTCTTGAATGTTGTGTAAAAAATGTACAAAACTAAGGTAGAATACGGTGATTGGTAGACACCCGAGAACTCGTTTAGTAAGTGTAAAACCCCGGAGACAAAGAAGTTGACAATTGGTTCTCAATTGTAACCTATTATGAGTTATAAGACATTCCCTAGAAGGTCGGGAGTTTGAGATGTACCACGTTACAATAACAATTGTCATTATTATTGTGAAAACGTCGGACGTAGTATCCTAAGAACTCCGTGGACAGTAGACCTCGAATTTAAACCGATTCAAATAACGATTTTCATTTAGAGAACACGTCTGTTTGGTGACTATTCCGATTTATTTTCTTTACGTTTCTCTTACTTAGACAAATAGTCAAGTAAACGGTATTGATTTAATTCGAACCCCGAAGGGACCTCCAAGTGGACCATTTCTTAGACGGACGTTACGTCCTCTGGTACCAAACTAAAGACCCAGTCCTTCTAGGGGATCTCTTCCTTTACCGTTGGGTGAGGTCATAAGAGTGGACCTTTTAGGGTGTCTGTCTCTCCCCGGACCACCCGATGTCAGGTACCCCAGAGTCTCAGTCTGTGTTGACTCACTGAGTCGTGCTTACTTTAATTCGAATGGGGATCTTTCGTTAAATCATGGTATACTCTTTTTGGTAATAGTACTATTTAGAGTTGTCGTATTAAAAATTTTTAGTACTACTTATATACTTATCTAACGAGTTCTTCTGTAAACTATTTTTGCATGTAGACAGACCTACAAAACTTTTCATTTTTAAATTCATATTTTAATAAGAAGACCTTATTCTAAATGAATTTTAACTCAGTGACATGAATTGTTTCTGTATAGAGTCTGTAAAGGTTCGTTTTGTCCTCACATCAAAGAACATGAACTCGAAAGATTTAATTAGTCAAGGACTGAACATTATTCAGGTTTTCATCCCCTTGTTATCTCTTTATTTCTCTCCTTGTTATAGTGGAAACGTTTGGTAAGTATCGATCTTTTAAGTCATATGATTTGATTCTCGATACATAGTCAGATGAACCTAGCAGTATCGTTTTATGATGTCTGACACACTGAATTTGTTGTATTTAAATAAAAGAGTGTCAAGACCTTTAATCTTCAAGTTCTAGTCCGACGATAATCCGAACCAAAGATAACTCTGGTGATAAAGACCGAAAATCCCTCGACTGAAAAACACAAGAGTGCACAGTCTCTGTCTTAGAGACTACAGAGAAGAGTATTCCTGTCGTCAAGACAATCTCATCCCGGGGTGGGAAGACTGGAGTAAATCGGAATCAATGAAGGGATTTCCGAAACAGAGGTTTATGTCAGTGTAACCCCCAATCCCGAAGTCGTATATAGAAACCTTGTTCCAGTGTTAAATTAGACATTGTTCGATAATCTTTTAAATCATTTCTTTGACCAGTATTTGACTCTTTATCACTTCTTTTTTCCCTCGAGTGAATAACATAGTTACTTTTATTATTTAGACGATGTCTCGTCCGTCGAATTTGTTGTTTTTGAACAAAAGAGTATTCAGACCTCCAAATGTTCAGACTCTAGTACCACAGCGTCCGAACCAGAGAAGATCCTGGAGAGAGAGGAACCGAACGTCTGCCCGACAGAAGAGAGAACCAAAAGTGTACCAGAAGGGAGACACAGTAGGCGAAGGATAAGAGAAGAATACTCCTGGTCGGTATGACCTAACCCGGGTGGGTATACTGGAGTAAAAGTACATTAATGGAGAATTTCTGGGACAGAGATTTCCGTCCGCGTAAGACTCCATGACTTCTACTCCTGAAGCCATACCTTTAACCCCCCTGTGTTAAGTCGGGTCTTCCGGATCATGTCGAGGGTTCCACTCTATACCTGACTTTTACCTACCTCTCGGACGGGTGATCCGGTAATCTGGTATCGGGAAATGGGACGGGGTACACGACGGGGTCACCGGTTCTAATGGAAGAGACCGACCTAGTCAGTGTGTAGAGATCTCTTTGATTGTTCGGGGTGACTTCCTATAAGACTGTAAACTCTCCAGAGAACCCTTCTATTGGAGTGAGTATTTATACTGTTGGTGTGGTCCACCTTCTCCCTTCCCTATTTAACCCTAGTTGTGTATATATGATAATATATATTTTATCTATTCATTATTCCTGGATGATATATCGTGCTTCTTGAGATGAGTTATAAGAGATTACTGGATATACCCATTTCTTAGGTTTTTTCACCTATACACACATACACATTGACTAAGTGAAACAACATGTGGACTTCAATTGTGTAACATTTGGTTGACATGAGTTATTTATTAAAAATTTTCATGTACGGTTGGTTTTTCAGAAGACTCCTTTCAAAGGTCGTACTTTCGTCCATGTTATATTTGTCGTCTTTTATTACTTAGACCTTTTTTACCTCTGGAGGTCCTTTACTTTCTTTTATAATTATTATGGGATCAATGTAGAAGTCTCGTAATCTTCTTTTATCATAGTGGTGTCCTATCTTTATTCTACGTCCGCTCTCGTAATCAATAAATTACTTTTCACCAATTATAATAGCTCTCTAGTGTTGTTATTTCTCCACGTTTCTCCACATTCTCGATTTAGGATTTTGATTATTTAGTTCTTTATCGTCATTTTAATAAAATGAGTATTAACGTCATTGAAGGTCCTCTTTATAGATTTGGTTTTTACACAAAACGGACGTTCTTTCTCATCTCACGATAAAAAAAGTACTTCAAAAAGTCATTGTATTAAGAGAAAAGAAAAATTGAGACAACTACATAACAAAACTAAATTAATAAAAATTCAAATTTTTTTATTGAACCTTATCAGTATTGTAACGATTTATATTATCGACACAAGGACCGTTTTATACATCTAATTAAAAATATTCAGTTAGTTATAATAAATAAAAACTCGGGAGAATCATCCCGAAGGGACCACCGAGTCTACCATTTCGTAGACGGACGTTACGTCCTCTGGGGTCAAGTTAAGTGTTTCTCAGTCTGTGCTGACTCGTTGAAGCGGAGCGGAGGACCTCTTCCCTTACCGATGGGTGAGGTCATAAGAACTGACCTCTTAGGGTACCTGTCTCCTCGGACCACCCGATGTCAGGTACCCTAGCGTTTCTCAGTCTGTACTGACTTCGTTGAGTCGTATGCACGTTAGTTAATAAAATCCTAGACACTCTTCCTTATATCCTTAAAATTCTATCAGGTAAGGAAGGTACTCAGACACCAAATAAGTCCCATTGTTATAATACTTCACCGTGTAAGGTTTATGATTTATTTTCATTATCTGACCCTACAGTACTCTGAAGTCCCTCCTCTACCGTCTTGTACCGGAAGTCAAGCACCTCTTCTCTCCGTCTCAACTCGTTACCCTTCTCCGTCCGTCAATTACCTCCTAGTACCTCTTGAAAGGGTGTCTTTAGTATCCTGTGAGCCTCGTTTCTGTTCGTCGAGTCTACTCTACCACTCTGTCTCTCACACGATCAAACAATCCCGACGACATTTTTTTATAGCGTCTGACCCACCGAAATTGTTGTCTATAAATCACAGGGTGTCAAGACTTCCGGTTTTCAGATTCTAGTTCCACAGGTACCCAACCCAAAGAAGACTCCGGAGAGAAAGAACCGAACTTGCTACCGGTGGAAGAACGAGAAAAAAAGGGTACCAGAAGGGAGATAGACACAACAGATACAGGATTGGAGGAATCGAATATCCCTGTTGTCACCATAACCTAATGTCGGGTGACATTGTTGAGGTAAAAATAAACGAATTGAGAAATTTTCCGAATAGAGGGGTTTATCAGTGTCAGATTTCGTGACCTCCAGTCCAGAAGTTGTACACTCGAACCCTTTGTGTCAATCGGGGATGGTCATCATTTGATCGAACTGTCGTCGTATTTTAAAAATAAAATTTTCTGTCTTCCCACATCACCCTTATTAAGATTTTCTCGTTAGACCCCTCGGGTACGGTTCATACCTGAAATATAGTATCCTTTATTTTACAGGAACTTGTAAAGACTCGTTCTACATCCGTTCTAGTTGGACCATCACCATACACCCTACGACACCGGTCCTTTAGTCTGGTTTCCAGTCGTTCTTAATTCGTCAATAACATTATAAGGTACATACCCTACTCACTAAAAATTGACATTGTTATCGTCACCGTTACCCTTCATTTCTATAATCTTACGATGTTTACCCTTTTGAATCTCTAAGTGTTATAAATGTAGAGATTCTTTGAAATTTTTAATAAAAATATTGTATCCCTTTGATATAAGTTATAGGATACTCTTTGATATTACCTTTTCTTTTACTTTTTCTTTAATATATATACATACGACAACAAACAATAAAACAACAAATCAACGTAGGCTGAGAAAACACTGGGGTATTTGACATTGGACGGTCCGAGGAGACAGGTACCCTAAAGGGTCCATTCCTATGATCTCACCCAACGGTAAGGGAAGAGGTCCCCTAGAAGGGCTGGGTCCCTAGTTTGGGTCCAGAGGACGTAACGTCCATCCACGAAATGGTGGACTCGGCGGTCCCTTTGTGGTATGTACACACACACGTATATACATATGTGTGTTGACTTGGTAAGACAACATGTCGTCTTTAAGTATGTTGTAACATTTAGTTAAGATGAAGTTATTTTATTTAATATCTTTACTTTAATAAAATAGGATTAACAGTGACACCTTTTAAGACTTTCTCTACCCTTATGGTCTGGTACATTGGACGGAGCACTCTTTAGACATACGTCCGGTCCTTCGTTGTCAATTTTGACCTGTACCTTGTTGTCTGACCAAGGTTTATCCTTTTCCTCATGCAGTTCCGACATATAACAGTGGGACGAATAAATTGAATATACGTCTCATGTAGTACTCTTTGCGACCTGACCTTCTTTGTGTTCGACCTTAGTTCTAACGGCCCTCTTTATAGTTAGTGGAGTCTATACGTCTACTGTGGTGGGAATACCGTCTTTCACTTCTCCTTGACTTTTCGGAGAACTACTTTCACTTTCTCCTCTCACTTTTTCAACTGAATTTCGAGTTGTAAGTCTTTTGCTTCTAGTACCGTAGACCAGGGTAGTGAAGTACCCTTTATCTACCCCTTTGTCACCTTTGTCCCAGTCTGAAATAAAAGACTCCGAGGTCTTAGTGACGTCTACCACTGACGTCGGTACTTTAATTTTCTACGAATGAGGAACCTTCTTTTCAATACTGATTGGATCTTTCGTATAAGTTNTTTCGAGTTGTAAGTCTTTTGCTTCTAGTACCGTAGACCAGGGTAGTGAGGTACCCTTTATCTACCCCTTTGTCACCTTTGTCCCAGTCTGAAATAAAAGACTCCGAGGTCTTAGTGACGTCTACCACTGACGTCGGTACTTTAATTTTCTACGAATGAGGAACCTTCTTTTCAATACTGATTGGATCTTTCGTATAAGTTTTCGTCTCTGTAATGAAACGGCTGATTCCAGGTAGATCAGTTCCGATACCAAAAACGTATCAGAACATACCTACACTCTCAACCTGACACTTCTTCCGACTCGTGGTTTCTTAACTACGAAACTTGACACCACAACCTCTTCTGAGAACTCTCAGGGAACCTGACGTTCCTCTAGGTTGGTCAGGAAAGACTTCCTCTAGTCGGGACCCTAAAGAAACCTTCCTTACTACGATTTCGACTTCGAGGTCATGAAACCGGTGGAGTACACTTCTCAACTGAGTAACCTTTTCTGGGACTACGACCCTCCCTAACCCCCGTCCTCCTCTTCCCCTGCTGTCTCCTACTCTACCGACCTGCCGTAGTACCTGAGCTACCTGCACTCAGCCTCACTTGAGGCCCTCAACCACTACTGTCCCTCCGGACCGCACGACGCTAAGTACCCCAGTATGTCTCAGCCTGTGCTGACTCGCTGACTTGACTTGACTTAACAGTGACTTTCAAAGATCTTACAGTAATGGTGGTCGACCCGAAAGGTTCACCGAGTCACCATTTCTCAGTCGGACGGTTCGTTTTCTGTGCCCGAACTAGGGACCCAGCCCTTCTAGGGGACCTCATCCTTTACCGTTGGGTAAGATCATAGTGACGGCCCCTTTAATGTACTTATCTCCTCGGAACACCCGATGTCAAGTACCCCAACGTTTCTCAGCCTGTGTTGACTCGTTGATTTGTTGTTGTTGTTTGTCGGTCAGTCTCGGGAACTGATCGTACTCGATTGACGACAATTGACATGGTTCAATTGTCTCCGTTCGTTTAATTGAGTTCCACAATCAACCGAGAACCTCGTAAAAACACCTATTTTCATGTAATAATACATAAGACTTCATATTTTATGGATCTTTTCATTGAATACCTACGAATAGTGACAGAAGACTTTGGGGTCCTTCTGAGGGTTCAACCTTTGATGACTAACTTGGGTCTTACAGAGGTAAATATCCATTTCTTTACATTGGTCTGTGTAGTCTTTAGTGTAAAGTTCAATAATTGTAGACGTTTTACCTCGGTCTTCCTTGGAGAATATAGAGCAAGTTTTAGTCAACGCAAGACGACTCTTAATCGTCCTGGACCACAGGCGGATCATCGTGAAAATCGCTTGTTAGTTCAACGAGTTTTCCATTTATTATTAGGGGAGTAAATAGAAAACGAATTCTGATCTAAAAGGTAGTTGACAAACGGACTTCGTTCTATTTGGTAATAAAGGAACAATTTTAACCGACGATTTTGGTGGTGGACCTGTGAAAAAGATGGTAACTAAAGAGTCGATGAATAAAAGAATAATAGGACGGTAAAACTTGTTCTTGTTCGTAATGACTAAGAACAAGGTAAGACTGTATTACCATGTCATCGTTAGTGTAATAGTATATGTATTTATTTACATAACAAAACAGTTTACTCGGAACTGTCAGAGTTCCAGACTTAGGGAATAAGTTTTTAGGGACTGTAAAAAGAAAAAGACATTGAGACGGGTGTCTTATAGTGTTCCCAACCCGTAAGTATGGAATAAGTCTGGTCGGAGTTTCTAGAGACACCGCTGTAGATATAAAATACCATATTCAGTTCGACGATCTAATCGTCTACCAATAGTGATTTCCCTTCCTTTTACTTACTCTCTACGGAACAGGACAATTTACGATGTAAATCCCTCTTTTAATTATACACATGAGAGAAGACCTACTAGTGGTGGGGTTAGGACACGAGAGAACAAGCGTGACACACACACACATAGAGAAAGAGAAAGAGGGAGAGGGATTGTCATTCGACAAGAGTAGTAAATCATCTTAGAAACCTCGGTTTAGAAATCACAGAGTCTCATTGGGTTTTAGGTACACTTTATAAGACGTAGAATGGAAAGAGAAAAGTGTAATTCGTAAGGAGTACATACCCTTGGATACTATTAAATCTTACTTTACACCCTCTTTATAAAAATTTAGAACAGTAAAATATCTTGAGAATACGTCTTGAGAATACGTCTTGTAAAATATCTTGAGAATACGTCTTGTAAATTATCTGGAGAATACGTCTTGACTTTTGTTTCATACCCTTCCCACTCGGAACTTGAAAGAGGTGAACCAATTTTCCTCTTAAAGGGTCATCGTTGACCCCACTAGTCTTCTCAACGACAAAGTTACCTGTCCGACTCAGAGCATAGTGTGTAACACGCACGACGACTCAGTGGGTCAGGGCAGGTCGAGAGACACTAGGGTCTCTGACATCGGACGGTCCGTGGAGACAGGTACCCTAAAACCAACGGTAAAGGAAGAGGTTCCACAGAAGGGTTGGGTCCCGAACTTGGCACAGAGGGCGCCGAGGACGTGACCGTCCGTCCAAGAAATGGTGACTCGGTGGACCCTTCGGGTATGGTGTCTAATTCCCTCGTTTAAGTCTTATAATCTTTAGTACCTCCTTTCATCTCTCCTTGACCTCCTGACCTGCCTTCTCCTCGATCGAGACCCTTACTCTTGATCAGACAGACCTTTTGCCTTCCGAGGTACTGTTAGTTTGTCGTATTAACTCCTATACTTTCGATACCGTAGTTAATATCATCGACTGAAGAAACCGATTTGACTTCGGGATCAACGTCCTCTGAGATAAACGCCCGGACGACTCTCCTGACGGACACTCACTAAAAGACTATAAAGGTCCCCTTGTGACACCTTGATACGTCACGTAATAACTAGTTTCAGTTCCGATGTAGACGGAGTCTCTTCTTTTACCACCTCTACCCCTTTCTTACCATTGTAAGTCAAAACTTTGTACACCCTTTCTATAAACGTTTAAGATCAAGGGTCATAATCTCTTCTTTGACCTACTTAGACACCGATGGCGTTCTTCTTAAAGACCCGGAGTAACTATCCTTTCTTCTTTCCTCTCTTTCATCATAATGGACACCGTGTCGTTAGCGGACCACGTCGTCTTTACAACTCACTAAATTCCCTTCATGTCTTTTCACTGCTCCTACGTCATTCTCTCTTCTGATGCCTTTTTTCTTTCTCCTTTACTTATATTAAAATGAAAAATTTCTTTAATCATTTCACTAATTACACTTAACTCTTCCATTTTAGTAACGTTTACTAACGATAAAATTGTTTAGTAGTAATAAAACTTTGGTGTCAAAAAGATTTAAAAAAAATTTCGCATACTAAATGTACCGTCCGTCTGGAGGTCGTACGCAGAAACACTTAAGTCCTCACTCTTGACCCGGAGTCGACCTGTGAACTCCAGATTACATTGTGACACTAAGACACCGAACGCTTCCCGAGTGGTCGATACTTCCCATCAATCGACTAACTATCCTGTGTACGTCTTATAATTCTGTACTTAAGACGAGAACAGACTCATAGTATGGACGAAGGTTAGTCAATAACCAAAGTATCTTTTAGAAGAAACTACATTTCACTAGAGGTCACCCCACTTTACGGATCTGGTACGTGAGTAGATATTAATAAGTATTGACATAATAGACAACGCCAAATATTTTGTCTCTACACTTTCAAAACTGGTCTCGTACAAAAGAGGTGCACCTAGAATTTATAAAACGGTCTACCGACACAAACAGAACCTACCGAATAATGGTGACAGTAATTTGTCAACTATTTTGACAGTATGACCTGTAAAGTCACTCTCACATGTCGGGTCTCAAATACTTCGATTGTTGGTGGAAGATCTCCTTCAACTGTTTGGGTCTAGTAAGTATTACTCATTTTGCTCTTTTTGAGTTACCCTTATTGTGACTTGGTCTCTTTACTAGTTTTATTGGTTAGGTGGGTTTTTTCTTCTTCTTTCAGGAAATAAAGACAAAACTTTCTTACATTCTTTATTTTTGTTTGAGGTTTTCCAAAAAAATTTTTAAGAAATTTTTCTAAAAACAAGATAAATAATGAAATACAGGTAATATGTCGTACTAAAGAACCAACTTTCCACTTCTTTAAGATTTCCATTTTTCTCCGTCTCACTTCAGTACTATTATTATAAAATTTTCTTACACATGTTAGGGAAACGACGACGATTCAGTGAAGTCAGCACAGGCTGAGACACGCTGGGGTATCTGTCGTCGGGTGGTCTGAGGGGGCAGGGACCCTAAGAGGTCCGTTCTTGTGACCTCACCCAACGGTAAAGGAAGAGGTTACACACTTTCACTTCAACGAGTCAGTACAGACTGAGTATCGTTGGGGTACCAGACGTCGGATGGTCCGAGGAGGTAGGTACCCTAAAAGGTCCGTTCTCATGACCTCACCCCACGGTAACGGAAGAGGCCAAGTTAGAGGAATCTTCTTGTTATTTAATAAAAATAGACATATAAAATTTTAAGGCCATTAAACATCAATTAGTAATAACCACATAAGTGAACTTTTAACGGAATAGTTTTAAACACAGATTCATCATGTACCCGTCTAAAACATAACCCAACCTAGGGCGTAACCGTCTCGAAGACTTCCCAGATGACTCCCCAACAAGAGTTTTCTATGGACAGTGACTCACTCCCTTTATCCTCTCCCGTCCCTTTCTTCCGTCTGTGTCTAAATTTTAAAATTCTCGTCAGGTCGGGGTCGGACTAGAGTGGTCGTCGAGACAAGTCTCTGAACGTGTCTCTACTGGGTCCCGTACCCCCGACGAGGGTCCGTCGTGGACAGTCGGTTCTCGTCAGGGGGTCTTTTACTAGACCCTCACTCGACAATCGTCAGTTGTGAGAGTTGTTGACCACTCCCCACATGGTTGGACCACATACATAAACAGACAGAGTTCTGGAAGAAGTTTATTTTCGTAGGAGTCCGACAACTACAACGGGTCACAGACAGGTATCGTCGACAAGTTAATTTTCGATTACTCACCCACTTGTTTACGTATCTACGATGTCCTTTCTACAACTTTTGATCTAATGTTTTTATCTACTATTAGTATTATTGATCGTAAATATTTTGTAAACGGCACACGTCTGTGATGTGTACCTGATAAAAACAGTGCGTCCTTGACAATAATGGGCAAAATGTGGACGTCTTTGACTCTACCTACACAAAAAGTCTCAGTGTATCGATCACACTATAGTCTCGGGTGTGAAAATTGGAGAAGGAATATGTCTTACAAGTCTTTACTCCTTCCACTTTATCTCATTTTGTTTATGACTTATGATGACTGGGACCCAGTAAATATCGAAATGTCTTACCGAGACAAAATGAACACTTTCTACCTTAAAGGTCGACGTAGAGGGGTGAAGATTTTCCGGTCCGTATAGATGAGATTCTACCTCGAACTTATTTTTATTCTTTAAGATCTTAGGAACCTTGTACGTCTCACCAACTTTATAGATCTTCTCAGGGTCAGAAAAACAGAGACGAGACACTATCTAATTGGTGACTTATTCGTGTATATATTATTATGGAAGATTTAACCAACAAATCTAAATTCGGACCGATATCAATTTTTATATGGTACTTATAATAATCTTCTGTACTCTAAATTTACCTACAATTAATAAAAATTTATAAGGAGGTTCCTCGTTCAAATTAAGAGTACTCAGAATACCCTCTTTAGGAGATTGTGTAAACCCGGAAAGATTACTTGACAGAACGAGAAGAAGTCCTATTAATGACCAAACGAGACAGTAAATACTCTATTCGCTGAATTTCAAATTCGGGGAGAGGAGACATTAAGTGGACTACACACTTTCTTTTTGAATTTTATTGTGTAAAATTTACTTATGATTATAATCGAATTTCATTCTATCCATAGACCGACAGACGTATGCACGACTCAACGAAGTCGACACAGGCTGAGAAACGTTGGGATACCTGACATCGGGCGGTCCGAGGACACGGATACCCTAATAGGTTCCGTGTCCTATGACCTCACCCATCGGTACGGGAGGAGGTCCCCTAGGAGGACTGGGGTCTCTAGTTTGGACAAAGTAGTACACAGGACGTGACCGTCTACCCGAGAAATGGCGATCACGATGGACCCTTCGGGGTTCATAAAAACACACAATCAGCGAGACAGCACAGGTTGAGAAACACGGGGGTACTTGACATCGGGTGGTCCGAGGAGACAGGAACCCTAAGAGGTCCGTTTTTATGACTTTACCCAACGGTAAGGGAAGAGGTCCCCTAGAAGGACTGGGTCCCTAACTTGGGTCCAGAGGACATAATGTCCGTCTAAGAAATGGTAGACTCGGTGGTCCCTTCGAGTTCATAGACCGATGAATAGAAATTTGTAATACATAGACTTAAAATTTATCTTTTGAACATAATTAAATAGACGTCACACACGGGGCCCCCCATACACGTTGGAGGTGCCGACAGCAGGTCGACACAAGTGTCGCTACCGTGTTTACGTTTTGGACTTAGACGTGTAAGTATTGGTATCGAGACTGAGAGGATTCTCTGGTGATTCATCCAGTACTAAAATACGGTTTTCCTTTACCGGAAAATCACCGGTTTCTTGACAAAAAATATGAGACACCTTTGGATAATACCACTGGGTCATGATTGCAGTAACGACATCAAAGAGTAAGGTCTAAGTAGTGAAACGGGTGTTAGAAGGTAAAAACGGAAAGGGTGGTCCTTTATCACCACCCTAAAGAAAGATTTATAAAATTTTAGGTACTTTTACAAAATACTATGACGTCATAAGGGTCGAGAACCCCATTTGTGTCTTTACATTGAATCAAGAATCCCGTACTAAAATACTATGAAATTTGAAGAAAAACTCTGTCTTGACAACTCTGGTGTTAAGTAAATAAATAAGTGATAAGTGAACGTCTTGAGAACTAGGTTTTCTCAAACACCTTTTCACTTTCACTCTACGTCTAACCCCACTAAACAACAATAACACTGAAAATAAAGGAAATAGTTACAATATCACTATAAATATTTTATTTACATTCGGTCCTTTAAAAAATTTTCGTCTTCGTTACTGATCTGGATTCCTCGACAGTCTTTTTCTACAATTAGTAAAACCTTAACTTTCTTAAATAGAGTAAAATTTACGAAAATCTTTTACACTAAGATGTATCTGTTGGTAAACGATGAGGGGTTATATCGTTATCCATTTTGAAAAATTCTAAATGATACACGGTTCGAGATGTGATTATTACATCTCGAACGAATTGGGAAAATCGTTAGGTGTTGGTATACTGTATCCGTGATACCGATAGGGGAAAGATGTCTATTCCTTTCTCCGAATCTCTTAGTGTTTCAGTGTGTTGGTCATTACCATCCTGATTCTAAATTTACGTCTACCAGATCGAATTCTCAAAGAAGGATGTAGAATAGTGAAGGGAACTCCCAATGGATACCAGTTTCGTTTTGTTACTTAATAATAACTGTAATAACTCTTTGGATAAAGAGGTTGGTCTATTTCTTAGCACATCTAGACCGACACACAAAAGACTAAGGATTTAACAACAGTCCATTTCTTCTTATAAAAATAATCTAGACCCCGTCTGTATTTGGATCTGTTCTTATGAATTCCCAGAATTTACAGACCTTGAGTTTACGGGAGTAGAGGACACTGTGAAAGACATTAGGAGTTCAGAGTAGGTGAGTATGTAGGAAGAACTAGGGGGAAAGGAGAGACTCCGGTTAATTTGGAAGAAAGAGGAGACTAGAGGGTACAAGTAAAGAGATATCGAGACGCTGAAGGCAATAATTACAATCTGAAACTCACTCACAGGGGGCGTCACCTGATACTTGAGAAATTTCTGTTCTGATACTAAAACGGTTCGTGACTTCCGGAGGTCACGTACCGTATATCGTCGACTTGTTATTCACGAAAAAATTACTTCATTAATTATTTATAAAGGTGTGTGAGGTAAAAGAGTGAATGAAAAATTACCTCTCCTGTAAACATTGTTCGCTTTTGTGTCAAGAAAAATAAGATGATATACTGTGACCTCATTTTGTTTAAACGTATGTTAAAGGTGTCGTCCACAATCAATCAGTTATTCATAAACAACTCATTCAATTTTGGTAGGTACTCTTGGAAGGTCACTCGAACGTTCTCCAGAACACCTTACACTATTTAAAGGATTTATAGAATGTTTCAGTGAAGTACTAAAACATTTTCGATCATAGAACGGAAACGAAAGTACATTAGTTTCGACGTAATAAGATAATCTCACTTCCTACGTAGACTTTAACCGTAGTTAAAACGAAAAGAGTCCGAGTCGGGAAAAAGGACTCCGATAATTGTCTAAGAACGACCGAAACCAGAGATAACCGTACAGGGTACACATGGATCACCTTACACTGGAGATTTGGAGACCTCTTCAGACAACGAAACGTTTATGATACGTGGAAAGTATGAAAGCTATTCGAATGGTCAAGGGTAGGGGAAATTCTCCTCCAAGTTGTACAGATGATACCATTTTTCTTCGTCTGAACCGACCTCCGTCGTATCTCCGATTAGTCGAAAAGGCCTCGATGTGAGTGAAACAGAAACTCCCTTCAGTGTGGAAACATCTTGTCTTAGAGAGTAACGACTATAGAAACCTTTCGATCTGTCCTACAGAGGATCCTAGAGTTCGTATAAACTTTTACTTTTTCCCCTTATTAATTTGTTTTTAATTAGGGTTTGTTTCACTACCTCTACTACTTCGGTCCGCGTGTACCTGTTCAAAGTACTCAACTTTTTCTCCGTATAAGACGTAACATCGGGGGAAAAGTGAGTAGAAGTAGGAGAGATCGGTGGGTGGAGTTGATGTCGGACTTTCTTGATAACTATGGTATGAATGGGTTGTCTTAGTAGGGTCCCCATATACACTAAGTCTAAACGACTCACGTTCCACCCAACACATTATACACCGGTTACCTTAAAGATCTACTATGGGAAGTTTAAAATTGTTTATTTTATTTCTATAAAGAATATCTACCGTTCATTAGAGAAAAAGAAAGACAACGGAGATTAGTTTCCAGATTACTGAAATCGTCTCCTAATACTTCATTGGTAGGAAAATCAACTCAGTCGATTTTGGTGTGTAGTCTTCTAAATACCCTTAAAAAAAGAGTAAACGGATAATTAAAGACAGGTACCTGGGTTTGTATTCAGGAGAATAATATTTAGACTAAAGGTAAGAGTATTAAAAGAAAAAGAGAGAACGAAGTAAATATAAAGAGGATTTTGAACCTTATTTTATTGATTTAATAGGTTTCCCGGGTTACCGACAATTCAACAATTTGTTAGGAGGTAAGACAAACCCAAAAAATTTAAAAAAAAATGGTAGTTCGGACAGTGTCGGTAGAATAATTATTTAATTGATAAGTTTTTGTTTCTGGTCAAATCAAAAAACCCTTGAACCATGATTCTTGTAATAGTGTCTCATGATCTGGGTCCCAACCATGTATTTCCTTCTTTACTCCTACCAACAAATTTACCCAGACTTTAACGTTTACTGGAATTTTTATTTTTATCTCTCCTTTTTCTTACACTCTATTGATTGATGTATCCTAAACAAGGAGTGTCTCGAGTTTATCGAATCAGGACTTCTCGTGTTCATATCATCATTCTGTCTGAACTCAAGTATGAGTCCGGGACAAGAAGTGGTCAAAACTGGAATTTATTGACAATGTAAAGACTCGGTTGATAAACGAACTCTCTCACTGTGGAGTCCAACAAGATCCCAAATAACCCTACAAATGTTTTACGAAACGGATAACGGCCGTCTGTCAATTCACGATGAATTATACGATACATTTATCGTAACAATATTGTCACAATATTGTTATCAATTTGTCATTGACACCTTTTAAGACTTTTTCTACCCTTATGGTCTGGTGGACTGGACGGATAACTCTTAGGATATACGTCTATTCGTTGTCAATCTTGACCTGTACCTTGTTGTCTGACCAAGGTTTATCCTTTTCCTCATGCAGTTCCGACATATAACAGTGAGACGAATAAATTGAATATACGTTTCATGTAGTACTCTTTGCGACCTGACCTTCTTTGTGTTCGACCTTAGTTCTAAAGACCCTCTTTATAGTTAGTGGAGTCTATACGTTTACTGTGGTGGGAATACCGTCTTTCACTTCTCCTTGATTTTTCGGAGAACTACTTTCACTTTCTCCTCTCACTTTTGCAACCGAATTTCGAGTTGTAAGTCTTTTGCTTCTAGTACCGTAGACCAGGGTAGTGAAGTACCCTTTATCTACCCCTTTGTCACCTTTGTCACAGTCTGAAATAAAAAAACCCGAGGTTTTAGTGACGTCTACCACTAACGTCGGTACTTTAATTTTCTACGAATGAGGAACCTTCTTTTCAATACTGGTTGGATCTATCGTATAAGTTTTCGTCTCTGTAATGAAACGGTAGTTTCTAGGCAGATCAGTTCCGATACCAAAAAGGACACCAGTACATACCTACACTCTCAACCTGACACTTCTTTCGACTCCCGGCTTCTTAACTATGCAAACTTGATACCACAACCTCTTCTTAGAACTCTCAGGGAACCTGACGTTCCTCTAGGTTGGTCAGGTAAGACTTCCTCTAGTCGGGACCCTAAAGAAACCTCCCTTACTACGACTTCGACTTTGAGATCATGAAACCGGTGGACTACACTTCTCAACTGAGTAACCTTTTCGGGGACTTAGACCCTCCCTAACCCCCGTCCTCCTCTTCCCCTGCTGGGTCCTACTCTACCGACCTACTGTAGTGCCTGAGCTACCCGCACTCAGACTCACTTGAGGCCCTCGACCACTACCTGTCCCTCCGGACCGTACGACACTAAGTACCCCAGCGTTTCTCAGTCTGTGCTGACTCGTTGACTTGACTTGACTTGACTTTGTCATTGATGTCAATAGAATAGACAGTAGAGGGACCTCAGTGTCGGGTCGTTTGTCAATTATGTACGTGTACGGGTCCCTAAAGACAATCTCCTTCGTCGATGGTTTAGTTTTTGAGGTTCTTTCGGAAGTTTCTTGAATTCCTTCGTTCTTTCACGTAGTGGTCGGTTAGGGAAGAGTCTTCCACTTGAGATCTTAAAATTCCGTTTCCGTGGGAATAAAAGAAGTTTCTTTGACACCGAAAACATGGAAAAGAGAAACAGTAACTTTCTGTACGGCAAGGAAAGGAAAGAAGTAAAGTGAAAAAGAGTCAACAAGTCTTGAACCGAGTACCTAGTTGCAGAGGTCTTTTGGAAGAGCCTGGGAGGGGTCGGGGTGACGGGTGGACACGTCGGGGTCGAGGGTCCTGTGGGGTACACGTGGGGTAGCTCCGGAAAGGGCGTACTTGACAAGAATTGTTAACTAGGCAAAGAGCTGTATCTGGAATTTGAGGTACCCCCGTCGACATGATCGGACACACGACAAGAGTCAACCAGGTTGAGAAGTGCTGGGGTACTTGACGTCGGGTGGTCCAAAGAGACAGGTACCCTAAGAGGTCCGTTCTTATGACCTCTCCTAACGATAGGGGAAGAGGTCCCCTAGAAGGGTTGGGTCCCTAGTCTGAGTTCAGAGGACACAGAGGACGTAACGTCCGTCTAAGAAATGGCGACTCGGTGACCCCTTCGGGCGGGGTGTGGAGGTACTTCCGTCTTCGTGACGGTACAAACTGACTTACTTTAAATTGATAAAGAGGTTTTAGCATGAGTGAAGGACGGGTACAGAAGTTGTTACTCTTTGTAATCATACTGAGAAGATTCTCAATAAAATAATAAGTCTTAATAAAGACTGATAAGGTCATTTGATACAAAAGTAGTTACAATGTACTGTAGGATTTCTTGAGATATTTTTCTTTGTCAGAGAGTCATAACCATTGTCTTTTACACATAATTGATTCTTCCTTAAACTAAATTTGAGGGATTGAGAAAAAGATGAGCATTCACTGTAGAAAGTAGGATTCCAGGACACAAGTGTAACGTTTTATGTAAAGGGAAGTAAAAAGAAAAAGACTTGACTAGAGACTAAGGTGAACTAGAGGTGACTTAACGGGTATATTAATGTTTTACTGGGATAAACCGATACTGACATTTTCAGTTGTGACGATCACTTTTTAAAAAATTTCATTTTCTTACGTCGTAGAGTTGATTCTTTTTTTTATTTTCCTTCCTTTTTTTATTCATTTTCTTTTGTCTTACTCGGACTAAAAGGGCCCCGGATTTAATCGGGGATCAGTGGGTAGACCGTGAAAGTCTACAAAGAAAGTCCGACGGTCCCATGGTGAATCCCGAACATCTCCTCTGTAACTCGTGACCTCTCTTACCTCGGACATTAATCGTTTCAATAGTTTACAGTGTGCTCCGACTTTCAGCTGAAGACTCTGACAATTGATCAAAGAAATCAAAATCTGTGAAATGGCCGTTTCCAAAGTTAGAAATACAGTGGTGGAACATCGAAAATATTTCAGAGTTTGACGACTTTACGACCCTCCTCTCCCTTTTTTACCTTTTATCCTTCCTTTTCCCCATAAAATTAATTAAATTAAAGGACCAATTAAGCCAGACTACTCATAAACAACAGATTGACGACCCGAGTCGTGGTATAATTCACACCATCTCTTTTCTATCTTTGGTGCACTCCAATAAATGTGGGTGTCGTTCAAATAGAACGGATACGAGGAGATAAAAGAAGAAAATTGGAAAGAAATAGTTTAGAAAAGTTTTATAAAATCAGGAGTAACCACGGGATTATTAATGTTTTTTGTCTGTACTAAATTAGAAGGAAGGCACATAAAAGCGATAGATCGCGTGGGACCTTGTTTCATCCACGAGTCATTCAGAAATGACTTAACTTAACATAGTACCTCTAGGCACTACTAGGGTTCTGAATAAGCTTTGAAAAGAATACACTGTTTTTAGGCGGCACAGGTGTCCCACGGGTCCTGTGGGACCGTGAGACACGACTGGATCTTCCAACTCTAGTCCCCTCCCTCCGTGTACTCCCTCTCCTATGTATGTACATTAGTGCTGACTAAGTACAACAACATACCGTCTTCGATTGTGTTGTACATTTGTAACATTTCGTTAAAAGGAGGTTAATTTTTGACCTCCTTTTAACATAGTTATATGAACTACTCGAAGTCTAGATAACTTATAAAGAATTAATTGAAGACTCACTCTTCGTTGTATAGCAAATCAACAACAAGTCATGAGTCAGTACAGGCTGAGAAACGTTGGGGTACCTGACGTCGTGAGGTCCGGAGGGACAGTAAATGGTAGAGGGTCTCGGACGAGTTTGAGTACAGGTAACTCAGTCACTACGGTAGGTTTGGTAGAACAGGAGACAGTAGGGGAAGAGGAGTACGGAAGGTGGAAAGGATCGTAGTCCCAGAAAAGGTTACTCAACCGAGAAACGTAGTCCACCGGTTTTATAACCTCGAAGTGGAAGTCGTAGTCAGGAAGATTACTTATAAGTCCCAACGAAAGGAAATCCTACCTGACCAAACTAGAGGAACGACAGGTTCCCTGAGAGTTTTCAGAAGAGGTTGTGGTGTCAAGTTTTCGTAGTTGAAAAGTCACAAGTCGGAAGAAATACCAAGTTGAGAGTGTAGGCATGTACTGATGACCTTTTTGGTATCGAAACTGGTTTGTCTGGAAACAACCGTTTCATTACAGAGACGAAAAATTATACGACAAATCCAACGAGAAAATCTTCATAGAATTTTTATATAATGTTACGTACTCTGTCCCATGAGTCCCGACCCCGTGACCCTACTGGGACTCCCTACCCTACCCCTCCCTCCTCCCACCCCCAAAGTCCTACCCCTTGTGTACATGTGGGTACGACTAAGTACAGTTACATACCGTTTCTGACGATGTTAAAACATTTCATTAATCGGAGGTTAATTTTATTTAATTAATTAAAAAAATTATATAACTTATGAAAGGGTACATGATTTTATGACCCAAAAAAAGTCGATGGAGGTAATCTTGTAGAGGTCCAAGTTAGGGACCAGTCCCTTGATTCTAGGACATTCGACACGTCACTGTTTTTTTTTTTTTGACAAATATGGTAAATATATATACAAAAAAAACCGTTGTATTAAAATGAAAAGAAAAGAGGGTCGAACTCTATATTAGCTGTATAATGTAACATATTCAAAGTCTATCTCTTACACTACTAAACTATGTGTATATACAACACTTTACTAAGGGTGTTATTCCAATTATCTGGGTAGTGGAGTATACTAATATTACACACACACACATAAACACACACCACTTTCGCAGATTCTAGATGAGAGAATCGTTGAAAGGTTATATACTTATGTCATAACAATTGATATCAGTGGTAGGACTTATAATCTAGGTGTCTTAAATAAGTAGAATATTACCTTTAAACATGGTAAACTGACTGTAGAGGGGTAAGGACGGGGGAGAATCGGGGACCGTTGGTGGTAAGAGACCTCAAACCGAAAAATATCTACGACCTGAATTAAACTTTTAACAGAATAGTATCACGGTTGCCTGGGTACTCGTTTTATGACTCGAGAACTATAGTCAAGTACTAGACCTGTAACGAGTCGGGCTCCTGCAGACGAGATCCCAAGATGAACTCAGAGTTTCATAATTTTTGGTCGATGACATCGGTGTATGAGAGGTCGAGTTTTTAACAAGTTCTGGGTCAAAGGTGGTGGCTGAACTTAGAAATACGAAACCGAGAAGAGAGCGTAGTTGTTGGAAGACGTGTAGGATTCTGGATCGGAAAGGGAGAATAACGTCCACCAGACCGAAACCTAGGTGATAGGGGATTACTTTGTTGGTCTCGAGACCCTTTCCTCACACCTTACGGCGGACGGTCAGTCCCCGTCTCGACTGTGGGACCGACCCTACACCCCTCCTTGGTAACTCGGTTCCGACACGGAGCCCACGAGTACCTACCCCTTGGTTGGGAGACTTCGTCTTGGTCTTCTCAAAGACGTCCTTAACGATCTGACTTTTACCTGGGGATAGTCTTTAGATGAGAGGTTGGGGTCTTTCCGAAAATCTTCCTCCCATCCGAATGAGAAAGAGACTAATGACTTCTCCCTAACATTACTCTCCTCTTTTTATCTTAGAAACGACCTACTGAAATCAAGAGAATTGTTTGACTTCCCGTTCTAACAAATTCAAAATCTTCGGATTACCTCTTCCATGTTGATCTCGGTTGTCACCTGGTTCTCCCTATCGGTTGAAAGGACACTTTCACTATCGGAATTCGATTTCTGGGACTCTTTCTCGGGATGAACCTCAACCCTTCAGTAGAAGGAGAACGACAGTTAAAACGAACAGGAACGAGGAAGACTCCGAGACCCAGTCGGATGTCCCTCCAAGGAGACGGTTTTCGGTGTAGGTAAACCGTCTCATGTGTATAGTATGTCTCTTTATTTTAATGGGTGATACCGGAGTTTTACCTTTCAGTCTAGTGACTATAAACCCATATACCGTGGATCTGGATCAACCGAACCGAAGTCCCCTAAGAATCTCCAGATAGGACTCTCATGAGGTAATCCTGAAATCGGGACTAAACGAGATGTTCTCGGGTCGATTCTAGATTTCGAAGACCCTGAAGAGATCACCAAGTCACCAAATTCTGAAGTGGAAGCTGGGGACCAACCCTCGATTTTAGGGTGTACGGAAGACCAGTTTTTTTTTGTTTTGAATTTTAGTCTTCGTTATAACATCGTTTAAGTTATTTCTGAAATTTTTAACAGGTCTAATTTTTCTTTAGACCTTTTCTTTTTCTAGATACCGACGGGGTACTAAGACTAGGACTGTGGAACTGTCAAGCTATATCCATCTATACGTGAGTCTAGGACCGAACTGGTGGATGTACTAGAACCAGTTCAATAAATTAGAGACTTTGACTCAAAAATTTAGACTCCTACTACTGTGGAGAAGATTTATTATAACATCCCTAAATTACTATTTCACATATTTCCTTTCGAATTGTTAAATACCGTGTATTATCTACGAGTTTTCTTTACCGTTGTCATAGATCAAGAAGTCAATCAAGGGAAAGAACAACTAACGATATTTCTAAGACCTTTTTACAGGAGTCTCGATCATATCATCCTCAGTGGTTTTAAGAGACCTCATTCAGAAGAAGAGAGATCGTATTCAGTCAGTAATAATGTAACAATTCTAAAGTTCAAGTCCTTCTTTAAAAAAAGATTTCGTGTAATATTTACGACGTTGGTAAAGGAGACCCTAGAAAAGAACACAACTGAAAAAGGGTTGTTTTTAGAAATCTACAACAGGTACGGGTATTAGTTTTACAAGTCACTTTTATTTCTAAGACATGTTTAACGACTCTTTTCTTCAGGAAATGAGTCAATAAGTGTTGAAAGATTACAAGAACATGAGTAGTGAAACGTATGGTTAATGTAAATAAAAATTTAGATCAAAATAAGTGTAAAATGGGAATAAAGTAAGACATTCCTTTATACAAGATGTGTAGAGTCAAAATGTCCCTGTACAGTGTCATTAAGACAAGTAGTTTCGTACCCTAACCCTGAAGGGACTACCAGGTCACCAATCTTGAAGCACAAGAGTGACGGTTCTCGGACCCAGGTTAGGGACTACGTCCTTGATTCTAGGGTATACGGTGTTCCACACCGGTTTTTTCAATTTAATTTAATTTAAATTTTTATTTTTCGTACCTTAACTAAACCGAAAGGGTCTGTCTTATAACAGGGATGGTCGGGATGGGGTTGGTTTAGATGAAAGTACGAAAAGAAGTTCAAAACACTAATTAATACTTCGAAATCTTTGCGTCAAGACATCTTATATTTGACAGCAATGATAACTATATAACGACTATTGATGTCCAAAGTGAGGTTATTACCGTCCAAAATTTTAATAATGATAAAATCACTTTTGAGGTCAAAAACAATCCCTTTTCACTTTATGACATTTATCCTATGGTCGGTTAAACAATCTTCTTTCAAAGATCTGTATCTTTTCAAAACTTCCCGGTCACTAAAAAAAATTATATAATTAATTGAATTTCAAAAAAAGAATAACTTTATCTTACCATCATTAAATCAGTGATTCAACACAGACTGAGAACGTTGGGGTACCTAACATCGGGTGGTCCGAGGAGACAGATACACTAAAAGGTCCGCTCTTATGACCTCATCCAACGGTAAAGGAAGAGGACCCCTAGGAGGGTTGGTTCCCTGACTTGGGTCCAGAGGGAGTCACGTCCGTCTAAGAAATGACTAACTCGTATGTTATAATACAGTCAAAGTCTACATTTCAAAAGAAAACTTATCGTCTCTATCTCTCTAGGTCCACCTCACACTTTAGGTTTATACTTAAAAATTTCTGTGTCCTTCCTTTTGTTAATATCCAAACGTCTGTTCAAACGACCAGGTAAACTCGGGTAGGGATTACAGGTGTGGGACTTCAGTCCTACGAGGTGGACCCACACCGGACCTCTTTGGACGACAAATGGTGTCAATGATACTCTGAACCCTGTACGTAATCGTCTGTAGTAAGAAAGTACGGGATAACAATGTAAAATAATCTTACATTCACTAAATGTTACATCATAATGAAAGGAGATATGTCGTTTCACTTAGTCAATACACGATTCAGTGAAGTCAGCATAGATTGACAAACACTGGGGTACCTGACATGGGTCGGTCCGAGGAGACAGGTACCCTAAGAGGTCCGGTCTTATCACCTCGTTCAACGGTACGGGAGGAGGTCCCGTAGAAGGGTTGGGTCCCTAACTTGGGTGTAGAGAGTCCACAGGACGTAACCGTCCGTCTAAGAAATGGTAATCGTGGTGGACCCTTCGGGTTTAGTCAATATGTATACGTATATAGGTGACAAAAAATAAGAAAAGGGTATATCCAGTAATATCTTATAACTCATATCTCAAGGGACATGATGAGATAACAAGAATAATCAATAGACAAAATATTTATCATATCATATCACTTCAGCGAGTCAGCACAGGTTGAGAAACACTGGGGTACCTGACATTGGATGGTCCGAAGAGGTAGGTAACCTAAGAGGTCCGTTCTTATGACTTCACCCAACGGTAAAGGAAAAGGTCCCCTAGAAGGGTCCAGAGGGTGTGACCTTCGTCTACGAAATTGGAGACTCATACATATACAGTCAGGGTCAGAGGGTTAAATAGGGAGGGGAGTTCTCAGTCACAAAATGTACAACAAGTCAGCACAGACTGAGAAACACTGGGGTACTTAACGTCGTGCGGTCCGGAGGGACAGGTAGTGGCTGAGGGCCTCAAGTGAGTCTGAGTGCAGGTAGCTCAGTCACTACGGTAGGTCGGTAGAGTAGGAGCCAACAGGGGAAGAGGAGGACGGGGGTTAGGGAGGGTCGTAGTCTCAGAAAGGTTACTCAGTTGAGAAGTGTGCTCCACCGGTTTCATGACCTCAAAGTTGAAGTCGTAGTAAGGAAGGTTTCTTGTTGGTCCCGACTAGAGGAAGTCTTACCTGACCAACCTAGAGGAACGTCAGGTTCCTTGAGAGTTCTCAGAAGAGGTTGTGGTGTCAAGTTTGCATAGTTAAGAAGCCGGGAGTCGGAAGAAGTGTCAGGTTGAGAGTGTAGGTATGTACTGGTGTCCTTTTTGGTATCGGAACTGATCTACCTGGAATTAGCCGTTTCATTACAGAGACGAAAACTTATACGATAGATCCAACCAGTATTGAAAAGAAGGTTCCTCATTCGTAGAAAATTAAAGTACCAACGTTAGTGGTAGACGTCACTAAGACCTCGGGGTTTTTTATTTCAGACTGTGACAAAGGTGACAAAGGGGTAGATAAAGGGTACTTCACTACCCTGGCCTACGGTACTAGAAGCAAANGAGTGTAGGTATGTACTGGTGTCCTTTTTGGTATCGGAACTGATCTACCTGGAATTAGCCGTTTCATTACAGAGACGAAAACTTATACGATAGATCCAACCAGTATTGAAAAGAAGGTTCCTCATTCGTAGAAAATTAAAGTACCAACGTTAGTGGTAGACGTCACTAAGACCTCGGGGTTTTTTATTTCAGACTGTGACAAAGGTGACAAAGGGGTAGATAAAGGGTACTTCACTACCCTGGTCTACGGTACTAGAAGCAAAAGACTTCCAACTCGAAATTCGGTTGAAACAGTGAGAGGTGAAAGTGAAAGTAGTTCTCCGAAAAATCAAGAAGAAGTGAAAGACGGTATTCCCACCACAGTAGACGTATAGACTCCACTAACTATAAAGAGGGCCGTTAGAACTAAGGTCGAACACAAAGAAGGTCAGGTCGCAAAGAGTACTACATGAGACGTGTATTCAATTTATTCGTCCCACTGTTATATGTCGGAACTGCATAAGGAAAAGGATAAACCTTGGTCAGACAACAAGGTACAGGTCAAGATTGACAACGAAGGACTGGACGTATGTCTAAAGAGTTCTCCGTACAGTCCACCAGACCATAAGGATAGAGAACTTCTTAAAAGGTGTCAAATAACACTAGGTGTGTCAGTTGCAGAAACCGTATCAGTTATTTCGTCTTTATCTACAAAAAGACCTTGAGAGAACGAAAAAGGTACTAGGTCGCCTACAACCGTTAAACTAGAGACCAAGGAGATGGAAAAGATTTTGGTCGAACTTGTAGTCCTTCAAGTACCAAGTGTATAACGACTTCGGACCGAACCTCTTGAAACTCGTAATGAAATGATCGCACACTCTACTCACGTTAACACGCCATCAAACTCGTAATAAACCCTAACGGAAAGAAACCCTAACCTTACTTTTGACCGGAAAAGGTCAGGACACCGGTGACGACTCAAAAGGTTTAAACGACCGTATAACTCACGTCGTGAAAGTGTCGTAGTAGAAAGTCCTAAACTTTATCGAGTTGACCTTAAGGTAGTGGAGGTGATCGAAACAAGTATCACTACGAAAGATTCCGGATGAACTGAAGTGTAAGACTCTACAGACCGAGATCTACTCACTAGTGTGGTAGTACTAATAGGCCCAGCACTTCTAGGAAAAACATGTCAAGAAGACACATAAGAACGGTGGAGGAGAATTATAGAAGACGAAGACAATCCAGGTATGGTAAAGACAGGAAATAGCTCGGGTAGAAACGTACTTTACAAGGGAACCATAGAGATTAAAAGAACTTCTCTAGAGATCAGAAAGGGTAAGACAAGAACAGGAGATAAAGAAACGTAACTAGCGACTTCTTCCGAAAGAATAGAGAAGAACGATAAGAAACCTTGAGACGTAAGTCTACGAATATAGAAAGGAAAAGAGGAAACGAAAAGCGAATAGAAGAAAAGTGTCGACAAACATTCCGGAGGGGTCTGTCGGTAAAACGAAAAAACGTAAAGAATAGGTACCCCTACCAGAACTAGGGACAGAGGACATGTTACAGTGCTTGGAGTAAGGTATCAAGTAGTCCGTGAGATAGATAGTCTAGATCCGGGAATTTAGATAAAGAGTGAAGGTGACATATTAGTATTCCCCAAACTAAATCCAGTATGGATTTACCAGATCGTCAAAAGGGATGAAAGAAGTTAAATTCAGATTTAAACCGTTATTCCTCAAGTACTAGACTCGGTGTCAGTCGAGGGCCAGAACAAAAACGACTGACATATCTCGAAGAGGTAGAAACCGACGTTTCTTATATTAGTTAGACTAAAGTCACAACTGGGTAGACCACTACAGGTACACATCTCAGAAGAGAACACAACAACCTTCTCCCACAAACGGACACTTTTACTGCTCACGTAAAAGAACCGTTTGAGACACTCAGAAACGGGACGAAGTAATACGTAAGGTTCCGGTTTAAACGGACAATGAGGTCCACAAAGAACTGAAGGGTGAAAACGTAAGGTCAGGGGATATCACTTTTCCTGTAGAAAAAACCCACAATCAAGATGTTCCAGAACATCCAGAAGTATCTTGACAAGTTGAAGTCGAAGAAGTCGTAATGACCAACCCCGTATCTGAACCTATTGACACTATAACTTACCAAACGGACCCTTTGCTTGTCTCTAGTAAGACAGCAAAACCCCTAACGTAGGTTCATGACGTAAAGCCTGAGAAAACGACTGGTACTACCGATGAGGTAAATGTACAACTCCCTAGAGGTTATGGTTTACTACTTTTGGTAGACCATCTCTGGTCCGAATTGACTTTAGAGACGTCCTTTGGTCTCCCTTCATTTTGTAAGTTCTTCGACCGAACTACAAGTCTCTTACTATAAATACCCTATATATTTTGACTCTATTATGATTATTGTCTCGGTTAAATAAAGGAAGAGTTTGCAACTTCGTATCTTCTTTTTGTCCTCTGTCTGGATTCAAATTACTTTCCACCTTAGATTTTTCTGACTTGAAAATAAGAGGAAAAACTCAGGTAAATTATATAAAATATCTGGATTATAAGGATACCTCTTCCGTTACCGTGGGGTGAGGTCATGAAAACGGACCTTTTAGGGTACCCACCTCCTCGGACCTTCCGACGTCAGGAACCCCAGCGACTCCCAGCCTGTACTGACTCGCTGAAGTGAAAGTGAAAAGCGAAAGTACGTGACCTCTTCCTTTACCGTTGGGTGAGGTCACAAGAACGGACCTCTTAGGGTCCCTGTCTCCTCGGACCACCCGACGGCAGATACCCCAGCGTGTCTCAGCCTGTGCTGACTTCGCTGAACCGTCGTCGTCGTCGTCGTCGTCGTTGTAAGGATCGATCGTTACGATTCTTATGTCTTTCGGAGTAGAGATACCTCTTCTAGACCCTTCGAACAACGTCAGACTTTTAGTCTCAGTTCTCTTTTGTTTGTTCTTAAGTAAAGACGGTAATTTTAACGTTTGGTAGTAACAACGTTAGATGATATTAAAGGAAAGGATTAGATCTATATAAAACATACTAAAACTTTCGACAATGTTGTAAACAATAAGTTTAATTTTGTACACAACATTTCACTTGACCCTTTAAACCATTCGTAGAGTAAAACTTTAAAGGTTAACTGGAGGGGTCGGGAGAATGTAATTCACTGTATTTTGTTTAGTACGTCTGGTACAGGAGACGTTCAAGAAAGGGAGTCTTTTTCTTTTCTCTTTTCTTTTAAAACAATTCTAACGATCTGTAATTTGTGGTTGATGGTTTTTCTATTTCACGAGCATATTGGTGTCTTAAAGTCTCGACCCTTGTTGGAGTCTGTAGTTGACCAGATCACCGTGTGTTAAAGTAGACGGGGGACTTCGAACAACGACTGGGTGTTCTAGATATTTTTGACAAGATAGATCTTGGAATTATTAGGATATGGATACGAGCACAAGTCAGTGAGACAGCACAGGCTGAGACACTGGGAAACCTGTCATCGGGCGGTCCGAGGAGCAGGTACCCTATAGGGCCCGTCCTTATGACCTCACAAAACGACAAAGGAGGAGGTCCCCTAGAAGGACTGAGTCTCTGACTTGGAAGTAGAGGACAACAGAGGAGACGTCATAATGGTCAAGACGATAAGAAGTATAAAACCTCAAACGTCGTGTCCAAGAAAGTCGAGTTTTAGTCTGTCTTTCTCCCTTTCCCTACCTCTCCCTTCCTCTCTTTCTTCTTTCTCTCTCCTCCTCAAGTCAAGTCAAGTCAGCGAGTCAGCACAGGCTGAGAAACTCTGGCGTACTTAACGTCGTGCGGTCCGGAGGGACAGGTAGTGGTTGAGGGTCTCAAGTGAGTCTGAGTGCAGGTAGCTCAGTCACTACGGTAGGTCGGTAGAGTAGGAGACAGTAGGGGAAGAGGAGGACGGGAGTTAGGGAGAGTCGTCCTTCTCACATCTCAGAGTTGTGTGAAAAATCTTTGGGGTTTTGACTCTTACGAAACCATATCTACTCTCAAAGAGTCGAAACCGTAATGACTGTAAAATAAAATAAAATAAAAAAGACTACCTTGACTCAAAAAAAAAAAAAAAAAATGAAATAAAATGGAATGTTACACCGAGTCTCCAATTTCACAGACGGAGGTTTACGCCCTCTGGACCCAAGTTAGGGACTCAGCCCTTCTAGGGGACCTCATCCTTTACCATTGGGTGAGGTCATAAGAACGGACCTCTTAGGGTACCTACCTCTTCGGACCATCCGATGTCAGGTGCCCCAGCATTTGTCACCCTGTGCTGATTCACTGAAGTTGAAGTGGAAGTGGAAATGGAATGTTATGACATAACCAAACCTATTAAGAAACAACACTTCCCCGACAGAACACGTGATATTCTATAAATCGTCGTAGGGACCGGTTAGAGAAGGGACGGTCAACACTGTTGGTTTTTATAGATCGTTGTAACAGTTTAAACCCCGTCCTCACCTTCGCCCACCTGGTGCAATAAGGACCAACTCTTGGTAACTACGCATACCAAACACTTCTTTGTTTATTGTCCATTTTACAGACTACTAACTTTTCGGTCAAGAGATGATTAGTATGAGTGTTGGAGAGGTTGTTACTGACAATAATAAAGTATTTCTGGAAAAGGAACTTCATCGTCGACAGGACTATCGTGAGTTAGTCTTACGAGAGGTTCTAGTCATACGGTGTAATAACCGGTTTGTCGATCTGTCTCTCAGGTTAAGATCAGTACCTCGACGTTTGCACCATACAATGTCTTTTATTCTTTTAGATCCAATTTAAGACACCAGGACTACGTCTCCAGTGACCCGAAGTAGTCGAAAACGTATTAGGGTCTCAACTCAACCGGTACACCCACAGTAGAAGGAAGGAACCCCGAGGGACAAGTAGTAGGTTCACGAAGTCAAGTCAAGCCAAGTCAAGTCAACGAGTCAGCACAAGCTGAGAAACGTTGGGGTACTTCACGTCGTACGATCCTGAGGGACAGGTAGTGGTTGAGGGTCTCAAGTGGGTTTGAGTACAGGTAGTTCAACTACTCAGTTGAGAAGTGTACTCCACCGGTTTCATGACCTCAAAGTCGAAATCGTAGTCAGGAAGGTTTCTTGTGGGACCTGACTAGAGGAAATCTTAACTGAACAACCTAGAGGAACGTCAGGTTCCCTGAGAGTTCTCAGAAGGGGTTGTGTCAAGATTTCGTAGTTAAGAAACCACGAGTCGAAAGAAGTGTCAGGTCGAGAGTGTATGTATGTACTGGTGTCCTTTTTGGTATCGGAACTGATCCGTCTGGAAACAACCGTTTCACTACAGACGAAAACTTATACGATAGATCCAACCAGTATTGAAATGAAGGTTCCTCTTTCGCAGAAAATTAAAGTACCGACGTTAGTGGTAGACGTCACTAAGACCTCGGGGGTTTTCATTTCAGACTGTGACAAAGGTGACAAACGGGTAGATAAAGGGTACTTCACTACCCTGGTCTACGGTACTAGAATCAAAAGACTTACAACTCGAAATTCGGTTGAAAAAGTAAGAGGAGAAAGTGAAAGTAGTTCTCCGAAAAATCAAGGAGAAGTGAAAGACGGTATTCCCACCACAGTAGACGTATAGACTCCAATAACTATAAAGAGGGCCGTTAGAACTAAGGTCGAACACGAAGAAGGTCGGGTCGCATAGGGTACTACATGAGACGTATCTTCAATTTATCCGTCCCACTGTTATATGTCGGAACTGTATAAGGAAAAGGTCACGAATCATGATGATTCAGTGAAATCGGCACAGGTTGAGAAACGCTGGGGTATCTGCCGTAGGGTGGTCCGAGGGGACAGGGACCCTAAGAGTTCCGTTCTTGTGCCTCACCCAACGGTAAAGGAAGAGGTTACGTACTTTCACTTTTCACGTTCACTTCAGCGAGTCAGCACAGGCTGGGAGTCGTTGGGGTTCCTGACGTCGGATGGTCCGAGGAGGTAGGTATCCTAAAAGGTCCGTTCTCATGACCTCACCCCACGGTAACGGAAGAGGTCCCTCACCAGTTAAGTTCTCAGATGGTTCCTGTATCATCAATGAGTCGTTTATAAACAACTTACGAAAGTACTTTCTACAAAATGAAACCCATAAAACGGAAAACCTAACCTGTTAATTCGTGAAATAACAAGGTCTCGATTTGTATAGGAACAAGTTTAGTCAACCTCCTATCCGATAGAGGATCTTTTAGAGTTTCAGTGAGTATAAAGTATAAGGTGTTAGGAGTTCAATTTTTTTTTTTTCACACACACACACACACACACACACACACACACACATTCGTTTGTGGACGGAACAGGTTTCATATCTTCGTTAGTTTCCACATATCTGTTATGAGAGAGTTACTTCTTGGCGTTAATTCGGTCCCAGAGATGACCACACAATTTATATGGTAGAGAAATCAAGAGTGTTATTAGTGTAACATATCTACGATTCGTGTCCCTTTATATAACAAGTTCCAGTCTGTCGTCGATGTCCCCTTCGTCTTTAAGTTTAGTTCCAGACTGACTCAAAAGTCGACGGATTCGGTCAAATGTTCGGAGGGAACTGAGTGAACCGGGTACACGGGGTCCGGAGACAACGGACAACTTGTCTCTTGACAACCAGATGACGCCGGGACGGGAGGTCCCATCGACTGTCTTGGGTGGGAGGCGGGGGACGGTTCGGAGAAGTCCTGACTCCCGACTCGAAGTAGTGGACTTGGACCACTCTCGGATACATCTCTGCTGGGGTCCTGGGTTGGTCTGGTCTGGACGTCCCCCAACCACGGAAAGTCGTGAAGGACTAGGTGTGTGAGACGACGAGGGACCTCGTACCCTAGACCGAAGGTCCCCGAGGGGATCCCAGCTCCGTTGGTTTGGTCTCCACCCCCTTGAGTTTGAGAAGAATTTCTTTTGACCCTGGTCACCTTCTGACATTTGATGTTCTGTCGTATATGTACGGAGAGGGAAGGAAGAGGGAGTCTGACAAGACTCTATATGACCAAGGTAAATCAGAAAGACCTCTGGTCGACACTGAAGAGCACTTCGACCCGGGGTCTAGTCATGATACAGTGGAATGTAGACGAAGTGAAGAACGAAACAGAGTCAAGGGGAAAAGGAAGTCTGAATGACGGGACCACAATGTGTGTACGTGTGTGTGTCCGGGGTCATTTCACAATTAGACATTCAAAACGAAACCAAGACGAAAAATTCCATGACGTCGATTTTGTATTCGAAATTAAATACTTTAATGTGCAACAATGGGTAGAAGGTTTTCAGGTTCTTTTTATTTTTATTTAGAAAATAATCACCTCGAATGGGGTATGACTAGTATTGACTGTTTATAAAATTTTCTTTTTTTTTCTTCGGTACCAGATGTCCACACCCTTCGTCACGTAATTCCACCGTGATTAGAACGGAACTTCTTCCGACTCACGGCTTCTTAACTACGAAAACTTGACACCACAACCTCTTCTGAGAACTCTTAGGGAACCTGACATTCCTCTAGGTTGGTCAGGTAAGATTTCCTCTAGTCGGGACCCACAAGAAACCTTCCTTGTGGGAAGAAAGATTTCGACTTTGAGGTCATGAAACCGGTGGGGTACGCTTCTCAACTGAGTAACCTTTTCTGAGACTAAGACCCTCCCTAACTCCCGTCCTCCTCTTCCCCTTCTGTCTCCTACTCTACCGACCTACCGTAGTGGTTGAGTTACCTACACTCAAACTCACTTGAGGCCCTCAACCACTACCTGTCCCTCCGACCACACGACGTTAAGTACCCCAGCGTTTCTCAGCCTGTGCTGACTCGATGCTCGACTGGACTTAGAACGGAATCGACGGATCGGTGGTATACGAAAAGAGGGAGAACGTAAACCTGTTTTCCGACTCAATTGTGAACAAACTCAAGGTCCCGAGACAAATAGACCGATACTACTAGGACACACCGGATCATCCTACCTTTCACAGTTGACAGGATTTAAGTTCAGGATGACGAAGACGTATAAACCACAAACTGAACTCTTTCATTATTATGGACGCATCTATAAAGGAGTGGACATTTTATCTTTGTTCTGCTAGACGGAGTGGAAAGGGTACCGACTGCACTGTGTCAACTCGCATACAACTTCGTAGCGTGTCCACACGAACTTGACACACTCCCCTCCAATCCATTATTGAAAGATTAAATCAGAAGACTTAAGGGTGGTGATTTTTATTACTTCGTGAAATCATCCTTTTATATTTCCTTATTTAGTGAATTTAGAAAAGTTTATACAAATTGCATTATTAATTCGAATTTTTGGTTCTACCTGATCCCTGAAGGGATCGCCAGGTCACCCATTCTGTGACTCGAATGTGACGTCCCCTGTGACCAAGTTAGGGATCAGACCCTTGATTCTAAGGTGTTCGGCACGTCGTATCGGTTCTTTATCTCCTCCTTTTTTTTCGACACGACCTTATTTTCTCTCATCTAAAAGGGAGGGTATACTTCGTTTGTTTGTCTTTATTTGTCTTATATATAAAAATTTTTTGTTAAAATTCTGTCACCTACAGTCTGTCGGTCTACTAAGATGTTCTCTTTCCTTTGCACACTAACCGGGACACTAACGGGAGCCGACTGGTGACCTCTTAAAGGTCCGATGTCGCGTACCTCTTCCTTCGGCACCACCTGAAGTGCTCAACTCGTCTACCTCGACTCTGGGGTTCTCTGTTTCCACCGACCTCAAGTTTCCTGTCTCATAGTTTCTACGTCCTCTACGTGTCTCTCTTTCGAGACCTCTAGACGTCCTAGGTCGTCTCGTGCTTAGTCCCGTACGTGAACTCCTTTGACGTGTTTCGACTCCCCTTTGCCGGGTCTCCTAGTCGTCCCTGTCACAGATCTCGAGCGTGACCCGATTCTTCTCACGGACAAAGATGGTCGGTCGGATTTTTTTTTTTAGGGAATTAAGTGTTCCGTGACCCGTCTCATGAACTTTTTTTGAACGGTGTTGTCACCCTTTATTAATTGGTATTTGATTTATGACGACACCAGGTCAGATTATTTAGAATCTGTGCACTGGACTTTCCTAGTTCATCAAACGTTATTAATTTGAAGTAAGGTCTTGTTTCGAGTTTTTATAAATACCTTCAATAATATCAACATAAAGTATACAAGTTTTTGGAACGTAAAGTATAGAAGTTTTGAAAGATATCTCTCAAAGATTTTGAGTTTAGTTTATAGATACCTATTTTTGATGTCACAAGTTCTATTTTCTACAGACGACGACGACCACGATTCAGTGAAGTCAGTACAGACTGAGACACGTTGGGGTATCTGCCGTCGGGTGGTCCGAGGAAGCANAACATAAAGTATACAAGTTTTTGGAACGTAAAGTATAGAAGTTTTGAAAGATATCTCTCAAAGATTTTGAGTTTAGTTTATAGATACCTATTTTTGATGTCACAAGTTCTATTTTCTACAGACGACGACGACCACGATTCAGCGAAGTCAGTACAGGCTGAGACACGTTGGGGTATCTGCCGTCGGGTGGTCCGAGGAGACAGGGACCCTAAGAGGTCCGTTCTTGTGACCTCACCCAACGGTAAAGGAAGAGGTCACGTACTTTGCCTTTTCACTTTCACTTCAGCGAGTCAACGCAGGCTGAGAAACGCTGGGGTACCTGACGTCGGATGGTCCAGGGAGGCAGGTACCCTAAAAGGTCCGTTCTCATGACCTCACCCAACGGTACAGGAAGAGGGTTTTCTGCAGATCCTACCTTATTTATCATATAGGTATGTTACTTTATGATGACTCGTTACTTTTCCTCACTCGAACTATTTTAGAGTTTTGTTAACACGATTTTCTTAGGTCTGTTTTTGTAAAGTTCGACACGGTAAGGAAAATGAACTTTAAGATCTTCTACGTTTCATTAGAGATCAACGTCTTTTGTATAGTCACTAATAGACTACTCCCCGTCTTCCTTTCGTAAGAGTTCTCCGTGTTCCTTTGAAAATCCCTCACTACCTCTACGAGTGATAAAACTAAAAATACTACCAAAGTGTCCGCGCGTGACTACAGTTTCGAATAGTAAAACATGTGAAATTTGTACACGTCAAATAACATATAGTTAATATTAAAATTTTTGATTTCTCTGATTTCATATAAAGATTTTTGGTAACTTGTTGAACCCTTCATCTCCTCAATTTTTACATCGGTGTAAATTATAAATTTTAAAACATTTAAAATCTCTTACCAAGTTCTAAATTTAAATATTAAAAACAATGTGGATTTGGATATCACAGATATCTGATATGGATATCTTATCGTAGATATAAACATGTCATCGATTTTAAACAAACTCACAAGAGAGAAAAAGGAAAAACATCGTTGTTTAATGTTTTTGATAAGGGGGACAACTAACTTTTATAAAAGTACTTCCTCCTACCCCCTCATAAAGTTTTGTTTTGATTCTTAGTCTTTCCGTGTTCAATACTTAAAAAGGTTTCGAACAAAATCTTTAATTCTTTTAATATGGGTAAAAAGAATTGACATTCACTGACATGTGAATGAGAGATTGTGGGGAAAGACAAACTATACTCCAGACCCGAACTTTTTAGGAGATTTATAGACTAATTTCTGAGTTCCTGAAATTAAGGACAACAGGAGTAAGTAATCTCTATGTCAATACACTACGTACGAGTAATATAAAACCTGACTTAATTAAATACATTAGAGTAAGAGGGCTGAACAGACAGAACTAAAGAGGGTCAAACTACGGCTGGCTCTGCTCCTACTCCACAAGATACTGTAGTCGTACCGTCAACTGTCGTTCAATAAAGGTTTGTTTCTCCGACGTCGTCCATTCAGTGGTACAGGAAACCCGATGTCATGTGGGACTAGGGGACGGTTCACAGACCCCGAAACATCGTTGTGACCGTACGTTGTATGACGACATTCCGACACTCCTACTACGACAGGAGTGTCGAAATATGGAAGACCAAATTTTTATTTCCATGTTTTGTTGTATCTTTTCTCGGTATATAGACCAAGAATACCAATGACGGAAAGAAGGTCAGTAACGTGTCCGTTTAATCGTCTATCAGTGTTATATCGCATCGTAGATGCAATGATACCCTAAAGGGATCTCCGAGTCTACCATTTCTTAGACGGGATTTACGTCCTCTGCACCCACCCTTTTAGGGGACCCCTTCCTTTCCCGTTGGGTGAGGTCATAAAAACGGATCTCTTAAAGTACCTGTGTCCTTGGACCGTCCGATGTCAGGTCCCCCAACGTTTCTCAGTCTGTACTGATTCGTTGATTGTGAAGTGATGAAGATACGATGATATTAAAAATTTTTAACCAGATTGGGTATTGAACTCGTGTTACTTTCAATGTTGAAGAGGTCCGGCGGGAGTGTGTATATACAGAGAGGACTTGGTGGTCCCTTTTTAGGAGGGGAACCCAGAAGATCTACGGGGGTAAGGTTGGGTGACGGGGACAACACCGGGACGGGGAAGAGAAAGATATAGATCTTCAAACTGTGTATAGGGGAGTTTATCGGTCATGAGTGTCAAGATAGGAAACTGGGAAAAGAGTGAGAGAATATGTAAGAGACGTAGTTGAGTAACAGGGAGTGCCAAAGTTGGTAGTGAAGGTGTACCTACTGAGAGTTTAGAAACAGAGTCAGGACTGGAAAGAAGAGTCAATGTCGGAGCCACTTATTTCTGGTTTTCAAGACCCGACATTTCTTTTTCCGATTTGTGGACTTCAAAATTCGACATAAACTTCGGGTGACTCTTGTCCAAAATTCTTTCTTATAAAAAAATTTCTGTTCCGTCATCAGAAAGACCCGTTTGGGTGTCTCGTGTCTATTGACTGTATTTGAGTGGACGGACTAAAAGGTCACTATAAATGTCCTTCTATCGGACAATGTCCCTTCTTCCTTATACCTCTTCGTACAGTCTAGTATATTTGTTCTCATGGTGACGAAGCTTTTTTCAATATCTGGATACAAAAAACAAACAAAACAAAACAAACTGGTGGGAATCCCATCAAGGGGGTGATCCCTAGCTTGGGTTCGAGAGATGTGACTTCTTGTCACAAAATTGGTGACCGGATGGTCCCTTCAGAACTGTGGACATAAAAGTTCAATTATAAATTAAAATGTCGTAAGGAAAATCTGGAGAGTGTTGTTTATAGATAGACTATCTATGGAAGTTAAAGGTTTGTCGTCTCGTCCTCTTTTAAATTTGACGGGGAAGAAATCTTGAAGGTCGTGAAATACTGAGAGTTCATCGTAAAGAGGTTTCACCGGAGTAGGATGTCACTATATCGACACGACAGATTTCATGTAAGCCATTTAAGACAGAAGTAGGAGAAGTCCAGGGGAACCATCTCACGTGTCACGGACCGGGTATCGTCCCCAAAGGTCCCCGGGCAGGACGGAAGGATGTCGAGACTCGAATACTTGTCTCTCCAGACACAAGTGTCGGTGTTGAGGGGTTGAGGGGAGGCAAGGGTTCTGGGGACTTTTGTATGTTCTGTAGATAAGGTCGGAATCTCATTTGGGGAAGATAGACAGTGTCGGGACCACTCACTTCACTAGGGTCCTCTCGGACACCATTTGACCTTTATTTGGAGAGGAATGGTCTCCGACGGTGAAGTGTCGGAGTTGTGATAACAAGTCAAGTCAAGTTAAGTCATCGAGTCAACACAGGCTGAGAAACGCTGGGGTACCTGACGTCGTGGGATCCGGAGGGATAGGTAGTGGTTGAGAGCCTCAAATGAGTTTGAGTACAGGTAACTCAGCCACTACGGTAGGTGGTAGAGTAGGAGACAACAGGGGAAGAGGAGGGTGGAAGTTAGAAAGGGTTGTAGTCCCAGAAAAGGTTACTCAGACAAGAAGTGTAGTCCACCGGTTTTATAACCTTAAAGTCGAAGTCGTAGTCAGGAAGGTTACTTATAAGTCCTACATAAAGGAAATCCTACCTGACCAACATAGCGGAACTTCAGGTTCCCTGAGAGTTCTCAGAAGAGGTTGTAGTGTCAAGTTTTCGTAGTTAAGAAACCATGAGCCGAAAAAAATATCAGGTTGAGAGTGTAAGTATGTACTAATAACCTTTTTGGTATCGAAACCTAATTTCTAAATGACTCGTACCGCAGCGGGTAGCCTTGTTCTGGACCAAAGGGGGAGTCAGTCAGAGAGGGTAGTCCTTCGAAGGTATTCGGAGAATAGGAAGAGGTAGTCTCCCGTCTGTCTCACTTTTGGTGTTAGTGTCTTTTGATTGGTTAGACTAGTGTACCTGGTGTCGGTACAGATTGAGTTACTTTGATACTCGGTACGACACATCCCGGTGGGTTTGCCTTCCCAGTACCACCTCTCAAGTCTGTTTTACACCAGGTGACCTCTTGCCTTACCGTTTGGTGAAGTCATAAGAACTGAACTCTTGGGGTACTTGTCATACTTTTCCGTTTTTCCATCCTGTGACTTTCTACTTGAGGGGTCCAGTTATCCACGGGTTATACGATGATCTCTAGTCACTTCTTTATTGAGGTCTTTCTTCTTTCTCTACCTCGGTTTCGTTTTTGTTGTGGGTCAACACCTACACTGACCACTACCTACATTTCAGGTTACGACATTTCTCGTGATAACGTATCCTTGGACCATACAATCGAGGTACTTAGTTCCGTTTAACCTCTACCGTTTGTCCTCCACCAGTTTGTCCTCTGCCGCTCTCACTTGTAACTGTAAAATCACTTAGTCGTTTGATTTTACCCGACCTTACCCACTTAAATTGAGTCTACTGGTAACATAGATGATGACAGCGTTCTTAGGGAATCTTCTTTACCTCATTGGTAGTATCAGTTGTTTTCTCAGGTTTTACGTCATGAACCTACGTTAGAGTTTTTGGTGTCTTACTAGAGACAAGTAAAGGTTCCGTTTGGTAAGTAATAGTGTCATTAGGTTCAGATACGGGGCTGATCATTACGACTTCTTCGACTTCAACTTACCAAGACACTTCTGGATGTTCTGGAAGATCTTAATTGTGGGGTATTTCTACAGGAAAAGTAATATCCCCTGACCTTACGTTTTCATCCTTCAGTTCTTTATTGACCTCATTGTCCTTTTAAACCGGAACCTCGTCTTTTACTTCGTGTCGTTTCCGATTGTCTCAAAACGGTTCTCTACGTGAGTAGTCTCGTCTGTGGGAGAAGGTTGTTGTCTTCTGAGATGTGTTCCTGTAGTGGTCTACCAGTTATGACTTTAGTCTAACTAATATAAGAAACGTCGGTTTCTACTTCTTCGAGTTAAGTCAGTCGTTTTTGTTCTGACCCTCGACTGACACCGAGTCTAGTACTTGAGGAATAACGGTTTAAGTCTGAATTTAACCCCTTTTGGTGATCTGGTAAGTCCATACTGGATTTATTTTAGGGATTGCTAATATGTCACCTTCACTGTTTATCTAAGTTCCCTAATCCAGACTATCTGTCTGATAACAATGGTAATTTCTTACCTGGTCACAAAGACCTAGGAAGAGAGAAAGGTCTCTTTAGTCTTCGGACGTGGTCATCCATTTTAGAGGTTCGACCATTTGTAGTCCCTGAGTCAGTTAATTTCTTTGGTACGGGTACCCAAGACGAGACACTGAGTAGTCGGGGGTCCAGAATACGGAACCGTGAAAGGAAGAGAAACTTAGGAGATGTATTAGAGTCGGCGAGGTGTCGAGGGTATAGTGAAGGTTACTACTTCACACTTACTGAAAGTTAAGGAAATTTAAAAAATTCATTTTTTAACACACATATATATATATATATATATATATATATATATATGTACGACTAAACTAAGTACTTTACTAATGATGCCAGGTTGATCAATCGTATGGAGTAGAAAAGTAACAACAACGAGTCAGTACAGACTGAGAAACGTTGAGGTACCTGACGTCGTACAGTCCGAAAGGACAGGAAGTGACAGAAGGTCTCAAACGAGATTGAGTACAGGGAACTTATCCATACGGTAGGTTGGTAGAGTAACAAACAGCGGGGGAAGAGGAGGACGGAAGTTAGAAAGGGTCGGAGTCCTAGAAAAGGTTACTCGGTCAAGAAGGGTAGTCCACCAGTTTCATAACCTCGAAGTCGAAGTCGTAGTCAGGAAGGTTACTTATAAGTCCCAACTGAAGGAAATCCTAACTGACGATACTAGAGAAACGACAAGTTCCCTCGGAGTTCTTAGAAGTAATGGTTTTAAGCTTTCGCAGTTAAGAAACCGAAAGTCTCTGCACAATCTTCTTGAAAATAGATGTCTCAGGGTAGTGACGGGTCCTTAGGGTCAGAACGTCCTCCAAGGGAGATAAACCATGAGTTTGACTCTCCTCCCAGTAGGGTTTTGAAGTCTGACTTCTAGGTGATTCTCCCTTTTGTAGAAATGGTAACAGGGTCTTGTGTCATACAGATCGGAAGGTCATGGAGACTTCGGTTACATAGTAGAAGGGTTAATTTAAATTCCCCTGTAAAGGCTTCTGGTAAGATGTAGATTTTGGTCACTGTCACTCACTAGGACCCCCCAAGATAAAGTGGAGTATGGAAACAGACAATAGATACCTTTCCTATAAAAATTTAGACTTTTCTTTGACTCTTTAAGCTTAATACCCCTTTTCTTTCGGTATGATAGTGAAAATGTTTTACAGGGCTAAAACGACAGAAAAAACTCATAATTCTAGTAACATCAACAAAATACACAATTTAACAGGTCACTTCTACGTTTTATACATGTATACCAATATGAATGGAGGGATAAAACATACAGTTCGGAATTTGATAATAATTTCCATGGTAAAAGTCGTTTGGTTCGTTGGTCATCATTTTCTTTTACTTTCGATAAGTTAGTAATAGACTCGTCTATTACTGTAGGAAACAGATAACGGAAGATACTAGATAGTCATGACAAAGGTTCTCGTTGCTGTGCAGTTCTTTAAAGTAGGGAACTACTGTGTTATTGTAAAGACAATTTTTGTAAAATAATCCTTTTGGTTAGAAAAGAAGGAATACTCACCCTCAACAAATAAAAAATTTGTTTCTGGAGAAGTAAGAGGGTAGTTACTTCGATCAAAAGATTATTGGAACAAGGTAAAAGTTTCTAATTACACACTGTAGAGACAACTTACCCAACAAATTCTGGGAATTACAACATCAAATAATTTTCTTGATTTTCTTGTCAAAGATTAATTTATTCACCCTGTGTCCTTGACTTCGTCGATATATAAGTCACTCGGAGACACAAGTCCAGTACAACGAGTAAAGTTTCCTTGGTGAAATTTCAGCTTCCCTCCCATAGTAGACTCATGGATAGCGGTGAAGGTGATCAGTCACCACTTAGTATAGGTACAACACCTTCATTGTTTTCGATTAATTTCAACCGTAACGGAAATTGTTTCGACAGTCATCGTCGGTGGAGCTGAAAGTACCCGACGTCTCTGTGGGGAAATAAGGTGAAAGGTAAGAAGGTAAAGACGTCGGTGAGTCACTGGGTAGAGTAGTAGTTAGTAAGTGACAAGGATAAAAGAGTCATCTTCTCTGTCGTGTGAGGAGGCCCCGGAGGCGACATCTCGTGAAATTATCTTCTAGTACATATGTTTTGGAAACCCTAACACAGACGAATGTTGAACCTCAGTCATTGGACACAATCTTTACCCTCGACACTGAACAGAAACTAGAGTGAGTGAAAGACGTACTGGAACCGGTTCGATATATTGAAGAGGTGTCGAGTAAAAGGAGAAAAGATTCCACTGTCTCATCCTAAGACACTTTATAATTTAAGGTTTTACAAATACTAGGATAGTCCCTCTTCATATGTAAAATGAGGACTCGAGAAATGACGAAGGGTTGTGAATTCACGTTTGACCAGAAGGTCGACCTGGGACTCTGTAGTTCATCAAACCGGGATTCTATGTGGAATGTTTTGAAAATAAATTTTTTATGAATTTCTTGTTTCTATCCTTTTAATGTAGAAGCTGAATTTTTAATATATATGTTAATTTCCAAGGTATAGTGGGGATCTCCGTGAAAATTGTGAGCACAACGGTTCCCATAGTGGTTCTTAACTCCTCATGTACAAATAAGTTGATATACACCGTCGAGATGTCAAGGGAAAGGTTTTACTAAACTACCCAGTTGGAAGAAGTAAAACTTTTAGAAATAACATGAATTAAAAAAAATTAATGTTATATTATTTGATACCACAAGGATAAATCATGAATCAACTAAACTACTACCCGATTATGAGTCAAAACACTTGTCGTCCCCATTACTACTCTTCTCTTCTTTACTCCTTTCTGAAATACCCCTGTATGAAACCAAGAAAAAGATTTTCTTTTATACCTTCAACGTATAGACCCTCTCCAGATATAGACTCTTCACACACTCTATGAACTGTAAAAAAAAAATTCTTTAAGTAGAAGTAAATTGTAATGAGTAACGTACAACACTTGTTCTGAATAAAACGTTTCCGTTCAAATATCACTTCGTCTCACCAACGAAAGAAGTGTCCACGTATCGTAAAGTACCCGTCATGACTACTTAAGACAGAAAGACCGATCAATCCATTATGTCTAACGGGTCCTCCTTTCGGAACAATCTACTCCTACTATTGAGTTCACACGAAGTCCTCGGGGTAATACTTTAATGACCAGATTCACATTCGGAACCATTAATTACCTATTCATTAAGTCACATTGGACATTATGGATCCCCATCTTTGAGACATAATTGTCCAATTCAATTGGACTAAAAAGGATGAAAATCCTTGATTGCACTAGGTTTCCGATATTCTTTTCGAGTAGTCCAAGAGTACTTCACTCGTCTGAGTCGGGAAGAAAAAGACCTTGGGAAACGAGAGGAGGGTGACGTCAAACGAGGATAAGGAAGGAGGAGTCAGTGTCGACGACGACGACGACGACGAGTCAGCGAAGTCAGCACAGGTTGAGACACACTGGGGTATCTGCCGTCGGGTGGTCCGAGGGACCACAACGTGTGGGGATTCGGTGAAGAGGAGGACCTGTTGGGAACAAGTGGGAGTATCCAACCCGAGTGTCTGATCAAGGAACACTTCTTAGGATGGAGGTAGTGGAGGAGGTGATGTTCAGTCTTAATCATCGAAAAAGGAAAACCAAAGACTTGGAACGACAACAGTTCAATTAGAGGAGGTGTCCTAATAACAGAAGAATTCCCATCTTACAGATCTATAGACTCAATAGTTTGGTTTGAACCCAGGCGAGGGGGTTTACGTCATTTCGGTTAGATGACTGTGAGCAAACACCACTTCCTTTCACGGTACAAAGAACGTTCCACTATTTGTTCCTCAAGTCCTGTCCGTCACGAGTTTTTCGGTTTGAGGAGATACCCAAAGTCGGTTCGTTGAAATTTCAGGTCTACTCCCTCCCCGTAGGGTCGCATACACTAGTTGAGTAGGGGTCAAGAGACCAACCAACTACCATTCCATTGACCCACTACAATGTCCCCAATTACAATAATTAGAAATCCGTTGTCATCCAGACCCCCGATGTACGAGTGTTAGGAGTTCATCAATTAAAGAAGGTAAACCACCACTAAAATCGTAGACATTTTGTTGAGTCCTTTACACTTAGTCTATGATAATAAATCCATGAAGTCTCTCTTTGGTCTCGTCTCTTCTACCTCCTTCCCAGACAGAACCCTTCCGGGACGTCCTAGGACGGGTCAATGTCGACGTAAAAGGTAGACGTCTGGTCTGTCACGGACCGTCTACCCTTCTCAATTTTTATAACCTATTAAATTATATTAGTGTTCCTGTTATACCTTTGGAGCACCCTCTGTCAAATGAAATCTTTGTACGTGTCTGTTGGAGGTAGGTAGTCCATTGTAAGTAAAAGGATTAGAATCCAAGTTCGCTGGAACTAGGAAGCTACTACAACCTGTGACCTCTCTAGTAACTATGCCCTAGACTAATACTTCTAGTCCATTAATTTTAGATTTTTATAAACAGATAAATTTACAAAAATTAAAACCAGAAATATTCGCAAAGTACTTTTAATCTTAATGTTTAGTAAGACACTTTACTAATGTCTATTGATTACTAGACAAGGTACTATTTAGTATGTCGAAAATAAGTAATTGAAACCGGGAGATTGGGAGGAAATAGGTGTCTGAGTTTCACCGTTAATTAATTCCCTTCTAGACACCAGTTTTCAATATACTCGATCTTCATTCCGATGTACTCCAAGAGAACGGGTTCTTAAATAGACACAGAGTAAGAAGGGTTAATATTCGGGTCATAAATGATTGGTGACGAATGTCTAAGTCCCGGGACGAAAGAAAAAGATTGGAAATTTTCCCTGACGACTGGTTCCTGTTGTGTCGGTTCTTCAGTGTATATAAAAGATAAACCTATTCTTTAAATAGACCCAGTAAAAAAGAGTCGTCTTCTTGAGAAGAAGGACGGGACAAAATTACTTAGTTTTATCAACCGTTTACTAGACTGAGAGATTAATCCGGAACAAAAAGTTTTTCATGGAACAGACTTTGAAGTAGGTGGAGAGTAGTTACGAGAAGACGTCGCCGACTTTCGATTCACCCGTACAAGAGGACCTGAAAGGGGGGCAAAAGTTGATTATGTACAGTGTTTAATTCCTTTATCTGGACTGGTCACAGGTTTACATTACCGACAAAGAGACAAAGTGTATGCATAAGTCTTTAATAAAAGTGTCCGTAATTCAAAGAAGGGAATGTAGTGTTTCGTTCCTATTCTATAACTGTTCATAAATTTTATAGAAAATCGCAAATAATTCGTGAAGCATGTATGATTTGTAACCCGATCCAAGGAATTGAACTAATAGAGTGATTAAGGGGTGTTGTAGAGATCCTTTATCCTTAATAATAGAAATAAAGTATCTATTCTCTTAATTCTGAGGTTCTCATTAAACGTACGCCAATGTGTTTATCAAAGAGTCACCTCGAACACTTGAGTCCCGTCAAAGGGATTTGGACGTGAGACGGTGGGTGGTAGGAGTCAGAGGTTTCTGTCCGGTAAGTCACTACTTAAAAACCTCGGAAAAGTCAACGACTGAAGAATTCTGGAGTCGTCTCCGTTTACGGTTTGTTGGTGATATTTTTCACTCGAGTGGTAGATTTTAATATCTGACGTGGTTCTTTACTTGGTATCGTACTTTAGGTCGACTAATTTGTTTACTTCCCAAGTGTGGGGTTCCTGATCTGTCTTGTCTTTTTAGACTTTCTTTAGAATTAGTTCCTTATAAATTTTATAGGTTTCTCTATTTCCCTTCTAATCTTCAGAACTTTGTTTATACCCTTTCTTACCTTTCGTTCTCCGTTTTTCCTTATCCCTCCTTCTTTATCTTTAAGATCCGTGTTTTTTTATAACAGTAACGTTATCTTTAGCACAGATCATCTGATCTGTGTCGATTTTTCTCTGTTACGATCTCGACTCTTTCAAAGGAATCTTATTTTGTCTCTCGATTTTCTCTCAAGAAGAACAGTTTCTTTCTTGAACCCTCTGTGACTCCTACCTTACCAACCCAGTTGTACAGGATTTTCCTCAAGGTCTTCCTCCTAACTCACCTCCCTTATCTCGAAGCACAATTGTCTATTACCGACTCTTAAAGTGTCTCTACTCTTTTCTGTTCAGGGGTCTTGCCTCCTCGCGTACTACAGGACTTGTCCTTTTTTTTGGGAAGTGGATAAGAAAAGAGTAAATCGTTTATAATTATCTCGTGGATGATACACAGCCCATGATGAAGCCTTATAGATTAACATATTTTGTCTGTTCCTCGCAGGTAGATCCACCCCTTCTATCATATGTTCTTTGTACAATCATTTACTCATTTATAGGATCTAACTATACACGATACTCTTCCCCCTTTTTTTTTTTCTTGTTCCATCCTTCCAATCCTTACGACCTTATCCCTGTCTAATATCATAATTGATCCTCTCAGTTATAATTGATCCTACCAGAGTAATTTCTCCACTCTAAACTCGTTTCTGAGCCGTATTTTACATTTTGTATCTCTTGTGTTTTATGATTTCTGTTTTTATTTGATAATTTTCACTTTTCCATAATGGATCATCAAACCACCCCTTCGCGTTGTCTAAGTTATTCAGCCCACGAACGGAAAAGACTCATGGAGGTTATTCAGTCTACGACACAAAATACCAAATGTATGTAGTAACGATTAGAAAGGTTATTGAATTCTTCCTTCGACACAATTTGATTTTGAGTCTCTCGAATTTACTGAAGGGTTCTGGTGTGTCGATTGTTCATCATCTCAGTCCTTAGTTTGATACTAGTCAAACCGTGGTTTTCGATCAAATACGAAAATGTAAAGTTTATTTCGGTAATAGTTCCAGTGACTGTTAGATAACGGTTAAGGTGAATTACGAAAAAGTAGTAGAAAGAACTGGAAACGAGGGAAACTAGGTGAGGACACTGTCATTACGTTTTCGTCGGTGTTGAGATGAATTTTCACACCGACACAAGGTCATTTTGAAATAAATACCAGTGGCTTTAAACTTAAGGTGTATAAAAGAACACTAAACTGATAACCTTTTACATTTCGGGCAAGAATTGCTTCTGTGACAAATGTCAGTCGTCTCACCTAAACCGGACACCGGTATCCAACGTAACCTCCTCCTTTACCGTCGGGTGAGGTCATAAGAACGGACCTCTTAGGGCTCCTGTCTCCTCGAACTACCCGACGACAGGTATCCCAGTGTGTCTCAACCAGTGCTGAATTCGCTGAATCGTACGTACGTACGTAACCTCTTCCTTTACCGTTGGGTGAGGTCATAAGAACGGACCTCTTAGGGTCCCTGCCCCTTCGAACTACCCGACGACAGATACCCCAGTGTGTCTCAGACTGTGATGACTTCGCTGAATCGTCGTCGTCGCATCCAACGACTGGTACCGATATTTGGTAGAGGTGGAGAACTGTGACAGGATAACCAAAGATTGTAAAGATATCATAAATTATGACAAGATTTACGAAGTGTAAATAATGTAAAATAGGGCTCTGTCAATGTACTCTAGCTATAGTAATAGGGTTAAAGTGACTATTCCTTTGATATCGGGTCTCCTTAAGTCTTCAAATGAATTTCAGTGTGTGGACCGTTCTCCATTTCTGTCTTAAGGTTGTGTCGGCAGGTTGACGTCTCGACCTTAGTCTTTTCTGTCTACTCCGACACGATATCACTGTTTATTTTGAGTCCCCTGAAGCGACCGTTAGGTCACCGACTCTGAGGTACGAAGGCGTCGTTCCCCGTACCCGAGTCGGAGGTCAGTCCCTTGATTCTAAGTCGTACGGTATTTAAAGAAAAATTTTAAAAAAATTTTTCCTTTCTTATCGTTTGATTACCTCGAATATAAAATTTTTGTTTTTGTTTTTGGTAGTTTTAAACTCACAAAAGGAAGGTCTCTCTGTAGGTTTCCCCGGTACCTATTCTTCCCTTTTTCATACCCCGACCCCCTCACCGTCTTTGAACGAGAATTGACGTATAAAGAAGGAGGGTGCTAGTACTCTGTAGGGGACAGTGACTGAGACGGACACAGATTCCTCCGACTTTTTACCTCGAATGAATTCACAAATCACTCGCGGTTCGGTCGGACCTGACGTTTCGAGAACGGGGGTGACAAGAGAGAGAGTGTTAGGAGAGTGAAGAACCAGGTGAGAAAGAACCAAAAGAACACTTGAGAGGAGACAACCACGTAATGAAGTTATACTCGTAGGGGCCGTAGGACCGTTTCCCTTGGAAGCGAGGAGTGACGTGTGCAATAGGAAACTCTTCGAGCTGGTGTCCGTACTCAAGTCGAAGTAAGTCTCAGGGGACCACTCGAAGGTTACGGATACAGACGGACGATTTGTCGTGACCAACCTAAAGGGTGCACGTAGAGTTGGGTCTTGCAGGTTTTGACTTGAGTGACAGAAGGGGGTGTTTTAGACAAGAAGGAAGACAAAGGGGATAAAGACACTTACTATGGTGGTAGGAGGGTCGACGGGTTCGGTCTCTGTTCCCGCAGAAGGATCAGAGGAAGGAAAAAGAGGGAGGGATGTCGTCCCACTAGTCTTTCGACCAGTCGTCCAGGCAAAAGGACACGTCCGCAGTGAGGAAGGGAGAGGTCAAGGTGGCGGTGACGGGACCAAATGTGGGAGTGGGAAGAAGGGGTCCTGGCGTCTCTCATAGGTTTGGTCAGAGGGAAGGGGTCCGAGGAGCGGGTGTTTTTAGTAGAACGAATTTTCGGTTCAGTCAGTCGTATAGGGTGACGAATTTTGAGAAGTACCGAGAAGTAACTACAGTCTTAATTTAGTCTTGCGAATAGTCATCTGTACCCTTGAAAGTTTAATCGGGAATGTAGTGGAGGAAGGGGTTTGAGTAGGGAACGGTTAGTGGTTTTGTGTACCGTACACGGTCGGTGTGGTTCGGTAAACGTCAAGGGGATTCGCCCCCAACGCTAAACACTTCAGAGGAAGGAGATACACCTTTGAAGACGTCGGGGTAGTGGGGACACGGCCTATTGGAGGTGAGTACCAGGTAGTCCTGGTGTGAGAAGGAGCTCCTTCGGGAAGAGCGGGGCACAGTCCGAGAGGAAGAACCCCCCGGGTGCTCGGGGACGCAAGATTATAGGAGAACGTAACACAAGACGAGAGGACAATGAGTTGGTTGTGTGTTATACACGAGTTTTTTACGGGTAAAAAACTTTTCAGTTTTTTTACTAAAGATCAAAAAGATGAAGTTCACAACTTTCCTTTTTTTTTTTTCGGATCCGAAATCATAGGACATTTTAATAGGAAGTTTTTACTTTCTCTTTATTTTTGAGAGTCTGCCTTTAACTCCGTTAAACAATGGTCATCTGGACGGAACGTTCTTTACGATTTTCTTCAAGAAATCTCTCTTCCTTTTAATATATCCAGTCTTTAAGTCTAGATGTATTTCTTTTCTTTTCATAGTCTCTTACCTATTCACTTTCATTTCATTTTTGAATAAAAAGAATAAGAATTAACTAGATTGTCTATCACTGTACAATTTTTGTCATTATCGGTGTTGTATAAAATAATACATACAAATGTATAATCACTTTACTTACTGTTGTTTCCTACCTTCCCTCCTTACTCCTTATAAAACAATAATATTCCATGAACATGACAGACGAATAAACTTTCACCTAAACCTAATCAAATTTACCCATAACGTTAAAGATCTCGTTGGTGAAAAATCCCTCTCCCACCCTACTAAACCCTTTTACCGTAAATTTGTACATATGATAGTACATTCTTTGCTCAGCGGTCAGATCCAAGCTATGTCCTATGTCCTACGAACCCCGACCACGTGACCCTACTGGGTGTCTCTACTATACCCCTCCCACTACCCTCCCCCCAAGTCCTAGCCCTTGAGTACATGTGGACACCGTCTAAATACAGTTACATACCGTTTTGGTTATGTCATAACATTTCACTTTTTTTATTATTTATTATTTAAAAATTTTTTTGTGAATACAGGACATAAATTTTATCGGTTATCCTTAAACGACATACGAGTCCTTTGAGTTTGTCCCCGAAACATAGTTGGATCTCCCCACCCTACCCCGACCTCTACCCTCCCTCTAAGTTTTTCCTCCCCTATATACATATGGATATCAACCAAGTACAACTCCAAACTGTCTTTTGTTGTTTTAAAAAATTTCGTTAATAGGAAGTTAATTTTTTTATTTAATTTTTTTTCTTTGTATTAACTATACGATTCCTTCCTCACTTTTACCTTAGTATATTTTACGAATTGATTTCTATGTTTCCGTCTTTTTCAAACCTCTAATTTTCTTCGTCGTTTCTTGTACCCGCTATATATCTTTTATCATTGTTTACGATCTACTTAGGTCAATATAGTCGACTATGAAATTTATAGTCACTAGATTTATGGGGTTAATTTTCTGTCTAAAAGTTTTGGCTAGTTTTTTTCTGGTCGGTGTACGACAGAAGTAATAACGAGTCAGTGATTCAGTACAGACTGAGATGATGTAGGGGTGTCTGACATCGGACGGTCCAAGGAGACAGGTACCTTAAAAGGTCCGATCGTATGACCTCACCCAACGGTAAAGGAAGAGGTCCCTTATAAGGGTTGGTTTCCTAGTTTAGGCGTAGAGGATATAACGTCCGTCTAAAATTTAAATGGCGACTCGGTGTCCCTTCGGGTGTACGATAGACGTTCTTTGAAAAGAATTTATATTCCTATGTATATCTAATTGTTTTTCCTTATCTCTTTCTACATAGAAAATCGTGATTTATTTTCTTTCGTTTTTATCGATATAATTAAAGTCTGTCCAGTTTAAAGTTTCGTTCTTTTGAATAGTCCCTATTTCTTCTCACCATGGACTACTATTACCCCAGTCATGAGGTTCTTCTGTATTGGTTAAATATCACATATACGACGATTGTTGTCTCACAAAGATCTAAGTAGTAAACGGGTTCGGAAACCAGGGCAAGAAAGGTAGACGGGAGTTTGAAACGAGGTAATTGACCATGACGAAGTAGAAAGATTTTCGAGAGTAGAAGTCTCATAGAAAGAAGAGATAGATGGATGGGTGGGTGGTAGGGGTGAACCTTCCTTCTTCCGGTAATTGTAACGGTTGACAGTATCTTTCCGGTGTGACCTATGACAGAAAGGAGATGGGAAAGGAAGTCGTGATTTAAACCGTTTTCTCTTCAGTCGAGGGGACGAAGATACGGGAGTGGGGAGTAAGACAGGATATTTGGTCGAAGACGGATAAACAAGGGGATTCTCTCGAAATCTTCAGCAGAGTAATGACGGTTCAGTCCTCTTGTAAAGGATCAAGGATGTTACAGACCCCGAGTTCTGTGGTCGAACGTAAAGAAAGAGTTTTGTGAACCCACGGAACCAAATACGGTGGAGACACCGGTAATAAAGAGATGGAGGAAGAGGGTTGTACCAAAAGGAATGAGACGGGAGGGAAATTTTATCACACAAGTGGGTCAAGGAAAAAAGCAACAAACAAATTACGGTCGAAAGTTCCTTCCTTCTTATACAAATTGTGACAATGTATGAGTAAGACAAATTTTTGGTAGGTCTACTGAATTTCCGACACAGTCCTCACCCTCCTAGGGAGAAGAGTGTGGTGTGTTGACGAAGTCGATTCGGGTACTGAAGTGGAAAAAATTAATAAGTAAGTTGAGTATATCTCTTATAAACTATACGGTCTGAGAATACACTCAATGACTTTTATATGTCACTCGTTTTCTTCTATGGCAAGGATGAGAGTAACCAGAATGTCCATCTTTATCTATTATCTTATTAGTGTATTTATCTTTTAATTTTGATACGACAAACCCTCTTCTTCATGTATCACGGTACACACACGAGTTCACCCTAAATGGGGTCCCTACGTTCTTAAAAAGTCATAGGTGTTTGGTTAGTCACACTATGTGGTGTAGTTGTTTAACTTCTTATTTTTAATATACTAGTAGAGTTACCTACGTCCTTTTCGAAAACTGTTTTAAGTTGTCTGTAAATACTAATTTTTTTGAGAAGTCTTTCACCCGTGTCTCCCTTGGATGAAGTTGTATTATTTCCGGTATACACTGTTTGGATACCAATGGTAGGATGACTTGACACTTTTCGACTTTTGTAAAGGAGATTCTGGACCTTGTCCTGTTCTTACAGGTGAGAATGGTGAAAATAAGTTATATCAAAACCTTCAGGATTTGTACCGTTAGTCTCTCCTTTTTTCTTCATTTACCTTAGGTTTGACTTTTTCTTCATTTTGACAATAACAAACGTCTACTGTACTATGATATGTATCTTATAGGATTTCTACGATGGTCTTGGTGATGATCTCGAGTAGTTACTTAAACGAGTTCAACGTCTTATGTTTTGATTATGTTTCTTTAGAAAACGTAAAGATATGTGATTGTTACTTTCTAGTCTTTCTCATTAATTCCTTTGTTAGGGTAAATGGTAGAGTAGTTTTTCTTATTTTATGGATTCTTTTTTTGATGGATTCCTCCGTTTTCTGTATATGGGTCTTTTGATATTCTGCGACTACTTTCTTTATTTTCTACTGTGTTTGTCTACCTCTCTATATAGTACAAGAACCAACCTTCTTAGTTACAACAGTTTTACTAATATGATGTGTTCCGTTAGATGTCTAAGTCACGTTAGGGATAGTTTAATGGTGACCGCAAAAAGTGTCTTGATCTCGAATTTTTAGAATTTTAACATACCTCTGTGTTTAACTGGGGGTTTTTGGTTCCGTTAGAACTCTTTCTTTTTGACTCGACCTTCTTAGTCGAGGGACTGAAACCTGATATGATGTTTAGATGTCAGTAGTTTTGTCATGTCATGACCGTGTTTTTGCCCTTATATCTGGTTATATTGTCCTATTTTTCGGGTCTTTATTGGGGGTGTGTGGATACCAGTTAATTACAGACTGTATCTTTCGTTGTGGTCCGTTACCTCTTTTCTGGCGGAGATGCTATTTAACATGATCCTTCTGTCCTTCCGATATACAATTTTTTTTTAAGCTTGTAAAAAATTATGGTATGTGTCTTTGTTTGAGTTTTACCTAATTTCTAGATTTACATTCTGGTCTCTGATATTTGAGAATCTCTCTTTGTATTCGTCTTGTGAGAAACTGTATTTAGTGTCGTTGTAGAGAAAGTTAAACAGAGGATGACTGATTCAAAGTATTCAGTGTTTCAGTTTCGACACCAAAAAGGTCACCGGTACATACCTACACTCTCAACCTGGTATTTCTTCCGACTCGTGGTTTCTTAACTACGAAAAATTGACACCACAACCTCTTCTGAGAACCCTCAGGGAACCTGACGTTCCTCTAACTTGGTCAGTTAGGATTTCCTTTAGTTAGACTTTATAAGTAACCTCCTTGAGTACGACTCCGACTTCGAGGTTATAAACCCGTGGACTACGTTTCCCGGCTGAGTAAACTTTTCTGGGGCTACGACCCTTACTAACTTTCGTCCTACCCTTCCCCTACTGTCTCCTGTTCTACAAACCTACTGTAGTGGTTAAGTTACCTGTACTCAAACTCGTTCGAGACCCTCTACCACTTCCTGTCCCTTCGGACCGCACGACGTCAGGTACCCCAGCTTTTCTCAGTCTGTGCTGACTCCCCGACTTGTTGTTTCTCATTACCTTTATTTTTGTTTGATTTTTTTACCTCGGATTAATTTGAGTTTTTGAAAACGTATCGTTTTCTTTGGTAATTTTTTTATATTTTTTTTCTCTCTCCTGTTGGGTGTCTTACCCTCTTTTATAAATGTTTACTACATTCGTTGTTCCCCAACTAGAGGTTTTAAATGTTTATCGAGTACACCGAGTTATAGTTTTTGTGTTTGTTGGGTCAGTTTTTTATCTGTTTTCTAGATCTGTAATAAGGTTTCCTCCGACCGGTTCTCCGTGTACTTTACTAAGAGTTGTAGTGATCAATAATCTCTTTACGTTCAGTTTTGATACTCTATGGTGGAGTGTGTTTAGTCTTACCGGTAGTAGTTTTTAAGATGTTTGTTATTTACGACCTCTCCCACACCTCTTTTTCCTTGGGAAGATATGACAACCACCCTTACATTTAACCATGTCGGTGATACCTCTTGTTATATCTCTAAGGAATTCTTGATTTTTGTCTCGAGGAATACTAGGTCGGCAGGGTGAGGAGCTGTAAATAGACCTCACTTTGTGGTAGGTATTCTTATGTACGTGGGGTTACAAGTAACGTCGAGACAAATGTTATAGGTTCTGTGTCTTCGTTGAATTTACAAGTAACTATCTACTTACCTATTTCTTCAGTACCATGTATATATGTTACTCATAATGAGCCGGTATTTTTTCTTACTTCATTACGGTAAAAGTCTTTGTACTTACCTGGACCTCTAATAGTATGATTCACTTCATTCAGTCTCTTTCTGTTTATAGTATACTATAGTGAATATACGACTTAGATTTTATTTTACTATGTAAACTTTAATAAATGGTTTGTCTTTGTCTGAGTGTGTGAATCTCTTATTTGAACCCCCTTCCCAACCCCCTCCCCACCTAACCCTCAAATCCCAACTGTACATGTTTGATGTAAATTTTGTCTATTGGTTCCTGAAGGGACCACTGTGTTACCTATCCTTAGGTGGACGGTTACGTCCGCTATACCCTAGTTAGGGACGAGACCCCTTTAAGGTGTACGGTGTCTCGTACGTGGTGTTGGTGGAGTTGACACGACGTCTCGGACACTACTTCGGGTGTACGAATCTCGAGTACGATACGTTGTTCTCTTCGGTCCTGTTACTCTTCCGGTGCGTAGAATTGTCTCTCATCTGGGCGAATGACGTTGATCTCTTTCGGACATACGTTGTCGCTTCTGGGTCACATTGATTGATTGATTTATTTATTTATTAAAATTTATTAACTTATCTATTGGTCGTTCCTGGGATGACATATCGTGTCCTTTGAGACGAGTTACGAGACATTGTTGGATTTACCCTTTTCTTAAACTTTTTCTTATGTATGTACATATACATATTAACTTAGTGAAACGAGATGGGGACTTTATTTGTGTTGCAACCATTAGTTGATATGAAGTTATATTTTATTTGAATTTTATAATTCATATACCATATTGTGCATCTATACCAGTCACTCTACTCCTCTTCGAAAAGATTCCGTTCGTTACGAACTCAATTCTAGACTTTCTACTCGATTCTCCAGGGTCCATACACACTCTTTCCCTTTCTTGACCTTTCAAACTCCCCATGTCCCTACAAGTCTTTCTCCTTATCGGACATATTCGTCTTTCTTCGTACCGTAGACCTTCCGGTCACACTGATCTGACATCTCATTTCCCCTTCACCCACACTCTACTCGGACCTCTCCCCCCGAAACATCTCGTCTACGACACGACACGATTCAGCAAAGTCAGTACAGGCTGAGAAACGTTAGGGCACCTGGTATCGGGTGGTCGGAGGAGATGGATACCTTAATAGGTCCGGTCTTGTGACCTCACCCAACGGTAAAGGAAGAGGTCCCCTGACTTGGCTGGGTCATTAACTTGGATGTAGAGAATACAGAGGACGTGACTGTCGTCTAAGAAATGGTGATCTCGTTCATCCACAAAACTAAAATAGGATTCTCGTTGCCCTTCGTGATTTCTTAACAAAACAAAACAAACTCCATCTCTTCCCATACAATTGTAAAATAAACACAAAAAATTTTTTACAAACAAGAGTGACGTTACACTTCTTGTGAAACCTCCTTCCGTTCTTACCGAGATCCTTCAGATTCCCTTGCGAGTCACTAGGTCTGTTCTCTGGCACTTACCATGGAATGTCTCCTCAGGACCTCCTCCACCTGTCTCTCACTACTTAGACCCTCCATGAACAGTCCATTTTAGTTGCCCTGAAGTCCAACCCTACCTTTACTCTCGGTTTCCCCTTACTCGACAACTTCTACTACGGACACAAAAATTGAACATGTCGACCGACCACTGAAAGTGACTCTTTTTTGTGATTCTTTTGTGGTCAAGATATTCCTTTCTCGTACTCACATTAAAATCAATCTATACGATTCAAATTCATGAAACTACATGGGTTCCTCTCTTAAGATCACTTCTTAATTTTTGTGTCCAGACGACGAATCTCCTTTTTAGACCCGACCCGTATATTTAAACACTCGAAGGCTTATATCCATCTCGAACTTTGATTCACCTCTACTCTATGAATCTCTTTTTCTAGTTTTGACTCTTCTCTTCTCCTAGATTTCGACTCGTTACTCATTTAACTTTCCGACCCATCCCCTCCACTTCACTTTGAGTAAGTCAACACAGTCTAAGAGACTCTGGGGTTTCTGACATCGGACGGTCCGAGGAGACAGGTACCCTAAGAGGTCCATCCCGTTCTTCTCCGTCGTTTTTTCTACACTTTCTTCAACAATTACTCTGTCCTCGTTTTAGTCGTCTTACACCATGAGATTTTCGGTTTCCCTTGTCATAAAGTTTCTCACAATTCACAACTAAGCTTCTAATTCTTTTCCCTCCTACCTTGTACAGGTAACATATATCTTTGGACCTTCTGTAACAACCGGAAGGTTTTTCGATGACCCCTACGCCAGAACAAACAAACATTATCTTCTGTGAACTTGCACAAATTTTTGAGTATCTTGTCTAGATGAGTAAGTACTCGACCTCTTATCTGTTCTCTCCCCCTCGGAGGAGACTTTCGTCCGCCTTGATTTTGTGTCCCAAAACAAAACAACAACATCAACAAAAGGAACAAAGAAAAAAAAAAATGAAATGTTATAACATAACCAAACGTGTCTACCTCACCCTGAACGGACCACCAGGTCACCAATTCTGAGACGTAAGAGTGACGTCCACCTGGTCCAGTCAAGGACCACCCCCTTGATCTAGGGTGTACGACGTTGACTCTCAAGCTCACGACGTTACTTCACGTTGGTATTTATTTATGCATTTTTTATTTTAAATGTTTCTCTTTTTTTCGTGTCCACCTCTTTGACCCCAATCTTCTCCCTGGTGTACGTACCTATAGCTAGTCTATCCTCATACCCAAACTTACAAATTACCATCCTGCAACTACTCCGTTTTGGTAGATAATTCTCAGGTTCTACACTTCAACTCCTGACTTTATAACACATCAGGGAGTTTCGTACTTGATTCCTTTGGATTGTCCTAACCTGAGTATATCGCTGACTCTCGGGTAAACTGTAATCACGGACCTTTAAACAAAACTGGTTCACTAGGAGAATTGAAAAAGGTAAACAAATCGTTTACAATGAACCCACAGGGTCTCCACGGTCTGTGTGATTTCTATGTCTCCTTTGACACCTTGAGGGTGTTCCGTGTCCTTAACAGGTATCAAGTGAAGTACGTTATTATCTCAAAATGGTTTAAATAACTGTGATTGTCTAGTCTCGTAATCGTCGCATTTTCTACCACCTGGTTCTTATCTTTCCCTTCACCAGTCTACTGTCCCCCGTTTCGGGTCTCCTTGACCTTCATGTAAACAGAAGAAATTTTTATATTGAGATACAGTGTTTAAGTTTGGTCGAGAGGTAATTTTTCTTATCAACTAGGATCGTTAGGATGTTCCTAGTAAAGTTTAGGAGAAGAAGAAGGAAGAGATTATTAATCACATTTGTAAGTAAAGAACGGATAGGGTGACTTGTGGGTTTCGGGAACTCCAAATGCGGGACAGACTCGTGAACTACGCATTAAAACATAAGGTGGTACGCGAGTGAGTGTGACGAGGGACGCACACAGGATGTACGTAGGTACTCTTTCTCGTACTGACACGTCGGTCTGTCTGGATCAAGTTTGAGTCCTCGCATGGAGACCCAACGTCCAATGAATTGGTGAAGTTCGGACTCAAAGAAGCAGACATTTTTACCCGCATTATGGGGCTCCGATAAACCTAATTTTCTCTACTAGACACATTTTCGTGGACTGTGTCATCCGGAAAAGGAGTAGAAGAAAGGAGGAACTCTCACCCAGGGACAGAACATGAAGAAAACACAGATGACATGGCACCGTCCCTGTCACAGTTCTGGTTTTATCTGAACACCTGATTTTAGTGTCACGGCGTAAGGGACCAGTCTTGTTTATTGTCTGAAGTCACACACACACTTAAAGTTTTTCTTGAAGGTATCAATAGAAGTCGAAGATCTAATTCTTTATAATATGATTCAGTTTTGGAGACAATCCAACATACCCATTTTGACAAAATTTCATCGTGGGAAGGATGCCTACTTCGAGGAAGGTTTCGTCTATGTCTCTGTGTCTACACTTCTAGTACACCTGGGTCCCCCCCTTCCCCTCTTACCCCACTCAACCCTCTAGCCCTGACTGTACTTGTGTGATGACACACGACAACACGAGCTAGTGAAGTCAACCCATCGGGAGGTCCGAGGAGACAGGTACGCTAAGAGGTCCGTTCTTACGACCTCGCCTAACGGTACGGGAGGAGGTCCCGTAGAAGGGGTGGGTCTTTCGCTTGGGCGTAGAGAATACGGAGGACGCAAAGTCCACCCAAGAAATGGTGATCGAGATGGACCCTTGGAACTTTTGGATGACATATCGTGTCCCTCGAGATGAGTCACGAGACACCACTGATTTACTCTTCCTTTAGTTTCTTTTCTCCCTTATATTCACATGTATGTCGACTAAGTGAGACGACATGTCGTCTTTACTTGTGTTGTAACATTCCGTTGCTATGAGGTTATTCTTTTAAAAAATTTATTTTATCACGGTAAAGGTTTCGTCAAATAAAGTCGTCGTGTCGTGACCAGTATTAAACTACGAAATAGTTCAACATTGACGGTGGGACTCGGGACAAGAGTACCCATTCAGTCCAAAGACATCGTTCAGGATGTTCTTGACTAACTGCGACCCTTAGACCTTACCGTTCAAAATGGAGAGTCGAGACGTCGTTCGTGGACATGAACTGTTACTTATGATAGCCACCGGATAACCTTCCTACTTTCGTCCGCAAAACCTCTCCCTTTTCCTTGTTCCAGTATTTCTACACAGATCGAAAGGGGTACCTCTTCCTTTACCGTTGGGTGAGGTCATAAGAACGGATCTCTTAGGACCCCAGTCTCTCAGCGTGTCTCAGCCTGTAGTGACTTCGCTGAATCGTACGTACGTACGTAACCTCTTCCTTTACCGTTGGGTGAGGTCATAAGAACGGACCTCTTAGGGTCCCTGTCTCCTCGGACCATCCGACGACAGATACCCCAGCGTGTCTCAGTCTGTGTAGACTTCACTGAATCGTCGTCGTCGTCGTTGTCGTCGAAAGGGGTTAATGATTTTGTTTTTATAGACGTAGTCCAAATCCGTCGGTCGGGAAGGACTGACAGAGGTACCTGGTGCCTGTCAAACGTCGATTAACTAAGACATTCTTCTTTCTGTTCGGGGTAAAAGTCTAGGGAAATTAACATATTCCTACGTAAAAGTGATAAGATGTGACGTTTCAGTCCCTACAGGAAGTATAAAAGCCATATCTATAATTTGTGATTTGCCGTCGTAAGACAGCGAATCCAATGGTTAAGATTTTGTCCTCAAGTTATATAAAGGTGCGAGACTCTGTATTTTCACTTACGGAGTAGTGTCCTGACTTCCTCTTTAGAGACGTCTTCCTTTATTCTTAACTATCTTAGGGAATAAAATTTCGTTGTCCTATATAAGGTCCCCATTTTTGTATACTTTCTAACTAGTCATCTCTGACAAAAAGGGAAAAGTTTTCGGGACAATAAGAATAATCTGTCCAAAAATATTAATTAAAGTACCCGAGGACACTGTAGAATAATTGGTTTTATCGGAACTTACGGGACAGTAAGACTTCCGCTTATTTTTACAAACACTACCGTGTTATCACGGAGACGTACTATTTCCTTTCTTTTATCTTGAGTACACACTGAGCGGTAGACTACACGGAACCTCGGAATTTACTGTCCTTTAACAGTAATTACCCTTTGGTTTATTGGACCCTTATATTCCACAAATGTCTTCGTTCCGACCCTTGTCACGGGTTTGGGACTTTTGGGTTGGATTCTCGTTTGTGTCCGGGTGTGTCTGAATTTCTAGTCACCGTCCTTTCCTCACACTACTCCACTACTCCAACGGGAAACGAGGAACCTCGACCAACGGTTCCTTGTCTCAATGGTAACAGGGGGATGACTACTTAATAGAAAAAGACGCCCAAAACCCTTAAAAACACAATTTAGGTAACAAAACAATCCTTACCACTAACACCGATTCATTCATTTCCGGGGTTCGAAACTCAGGGCCTACCCAAACTCAAGACCAAGATGGTGACTCACCGAAACACTATGACTGTGTAGGTCAATGAAGAGACTCGGAGTCAACGGTTTAGATATCTTACTTCTTTTATTACACTTCTAATTTCTTGACTAGATACAGTTCGGTAAGATAGTCTATATTTTCACGACTTGGATATCAATATGTTTGTATTTCAGAATTGTACTACTAATAAATGACGTTCGAAGAGTATAGGAGAAAACTTACATCTATCTTTTATGATATATCTTGTTGTCGAAATGACAAGTCCTCAAACCTTCCTGGGAAGGGAAGTTTTTATGTACTTTATTATCGTGTCTATCCTTATCTTATTATTTTATCATTTTTGACTGTACCCTAAGGTCACGGCAGGACTTTCGAAAGTCGTCTGAACGGAAGGAAAACGGTCGAGATAAGGACAAAGACCGCACCGTGACCAGTGCACACAATACCGGTGAACACATGTACAGAAAGAGGGGTCATCTACTATGGATCCCTGGACCTGTTACAGGTAAAGTGATATTAAGAAGTTAGGAACGTACTACGAACTGTTTCGAGTACGTACACACGTGCGTACGACAGTGAAGTCAGTATGGACCGAGAAAAACTGGGATATCTGATGTCCGAGGAGACAGGTACCTGGAGAGATCCGTTCTTATGATCTCACCCGACGGTACGGGAGGAGGTCCCCTAGAAGACTAGTTACCTAGCTTATGTACAGAGGACGTAACCGTCCGTCCAAGAAATGGTGATCGTGGTGGATCCTTCGGGACGAACTGTTTCACATCCTCCCGTTAAGTCTTTATAAAAGAGGTGCTTGTCTTATGTCTTTTTAGAGTTTCCCTTTATATTACTTCTTCAGACAGTAAGATATTTGATATTTGTCTCTTGTCCCTAAATTTTTTTGATGTACGTTACTATATTTGTCTCTTGTCGCTAAAATTTTTTAATGTACGTTACTACTTTAAGAAATTTAAATATACAAAAGTTTCCTTCCATCGGTCCTACGACTCCATAGATTTTTGATAGCCTACTCTTCACCACCCTCCTAGACCTTTATAGATTCACCTCTTCTTGTAAAAGGACTCTCGTACCGGACAGGTGAGGTACCACCCACCCCAAACTCCAGACCAAGTGTCGATAAAAGTTACGGAACGTGTCGTGGACTGAGTACGAGTTACTTGTTGACAAACCACTTCTTTAGGACAGTAGATATTCCCTGACATAGTAAAATCTTCTCCCTTAATCTGAAGACATAATAGATAACCTCTTCCGTTACCGTTTCTTAGCATAGGATCTCTACGTCTAATGGTTCTACCTTAAATCTAGAAACATCCTTTCTCAAAAGATCGATACCAATAGGTGTACCTATGGAGTGACTACTATAAGTTTGTTTGAGATCCATCTGTAAGAAGTCTCCACGATTTTTTTTTTTTCACTAAAAACATGACCCATCTTTTTACTATACGGAGGATTCCAAAAAGGTCATCAGTACATACCTACACTCTCAACCTGATATTTCTTTCGACTCACGGTTTCTTAACTACGAAAACTTGACACCACAACCTCTTCTGAGAATTCTCAGGGAACCTGACGTTTCTCTAGGTTGGTTAGGTAGGATTTCCTCTAGTCAGGACCCACAAGTAACCTTCCTGACTACAACTTCGACTTTCAGATTATGAAACCGGTGAACTACGTTTCTCGACTGAGTAACCTTTTCTGGGACTACGACCCTTTCTAACTTCCGCCCTCCTCTTCCACTACTGTCTCCTACTCTACCAACCTACCGTAGTAACTGAGTTACCTCTACTCAAACCCATTTGAGGTCCTCAACCACTACCTGTCCCTCCGGACCGCACGAGGTACCCCAGTGTTTCTCAGCCTGTGATGACTCGATGACTTGACTTGACTTCCGGGAAAGGTAGAGACTCAGACAAACAAATTCTTTTCCGGTTTCACACACACACATATATTGTAGTTAAGGATGATAATAATAGGATCTTTATAAATTGATAGTAGGGGTGATCGGACAAAGTCATCGATTTTAGGATAGCGATACATTAGATTTCCTCCTCACTATGACATAGTGATCTTTCAGAGAGAGTTAAAAAAGTAGTAATCGCATATAGTAAATTAGTCTACATGGATTGACGTCGACTCATTTTAAAGGTAACAGAATCTTGTAACAATTAACATGTTAGGAAGAGTCCGAATTAAAGTCTACTCATTTTAACATAATACTTCACAGTTTTTAGTGCCGTCAGAAGAAAAAATTAGGATAATCTTCTTCATCTTTACCCGAAAGAATTACCGAGTCTACCATTCCTTGGGTGGACGTTACGTCCTCTGGGTCCAAACAAGGGACCCAACCCTTCTAGGGGACCTCTTCCCTTACTGTTGGGTGAGACCATATAAAAGGACCTCTTAGGGTACCTGTCTCCTCGGACCACCCGATATCAGACACCCCAGTGTTTCTCAGCCTGTGTTGACTCACTGATTGTGTTGAGTTGTCTTTGGATAATTGAGTAACAATCGGTAACTGGGACTTCGTGCTTACTCAATGAGCAGTAGTTCGTCTCCACCACCACACGTCCTCACAAGACACTGTTGGTCCCCACGACCAGTCTGACAGGTCCCAACTTGAGATCGAGACGGTCAATGATAAGTACACTGGAACTTAAAGAGTTACGGTTTCAGAGGAGTAAGTGTTTTTCTGATTTACTCTATTATATATGTGTTATGTAAACCTTGTTGTTATTATGGATTTTATGTAGTTCGTGTTACCATTGATAATAAGTCAATAGAATCGTTGGGATAGACATCGGGGTTCAACTCTGTCTCTATCATTCGTTGAAAGGGGTTTACTGTGTCGTCCTCTTCCCGTCTCAAGATTATGTGACGTGGGAGCGGTTACAGTCCTGGACATGAGGATTGGAGGTGAGGGAGGAGTGACTCCTCGAACCAAAGATCGGAACGTAAATACTCTCTAAAAATCTCGTTCTTGGACCTCCTCCTTATTATTATCGATTTTAAAGAGCTCATGAAAGACAAAGTTCGTGACAAGTCTCGTGTAATGTACGTAATTCGGAACGGTGTCAGAATACTCTGAAAAAAAATTTAAGGGTAAAATGTCTATATCTTGATTCTGGACCTTTCCAATTCGTTGTTCAGTTTCCAAGTTCTACAGTCCGTCAGACTGTAGTGACTCCGATTCAAAATTGGTGGTGTGATACCAAGGTGACGTCCTATCGGGAACTTCCCCTGAAACTTTTTACTCCTTTGGTACAAGTCAAGGTTCTAGATTTCCTTCCATCCCACACCCCCACTACTCCTTGGTCTCTGTCACCGTCGGGTAAATGGATTACTAAAAAGATCTTGAGGGGTGCTTCAGTCCTCGTCCTTACCCGGATCTCTCCTTGTCTGTCCTACCTGAAACCTCTTACGGTGTACTCCGATCCCTACCCTTAAAACAAACGAACGGAACAGGACAGAAACTAAATCTTCGAACTACTGAGTACTTCTTGTAAGAACTAAGATTTTTCATTTGCGCTGTTGTGAGGAAAATTTTGGTGAAACGAAAAATTAGTTAGAACAGATCCCCTTTGGTCGTCTCTTTCGTTACCGTGGGATGAGGTTATGAGAACGGACCTTTTAGGGTACCTGTCTCCTCGGACCATCCGACGTCAGGTACCCCAGCGATCCTCAGTCTGTCCTGACTCACTGAAGTGAAAGTGAAAAGTGAAGGTACGTAACCTCTTCCTTTACCGTTGGGTGAGGTCACAAGAACGGACCTCTTAGGGTCCAAGTCCCCTCGGACCACCCGACGGTAGATACCCCAGTGTGTCTCAGTCTGTGTTGACTTCACTGAATCGTCGTCGTCGCCTTTGGTCGTCTCTTGCGTTGGATTTTTTGAACGTCAAAAAATGACATACAAGTGTTGGAACTTCTTCTAAGTCTCAACTGTCGAAAAATAATTCACAGATAAGACACGGTTCTCGAGAGTACTAGACCGAATTAGGAGTGGTGTTGGGACCCTCCTTTCATAGTAATAGGGGTTCCAGTGTGTTGATTATTACAGAAGAAGTGAGGATCAAGAAGGGAAGTGTTATTCGATACGAAGATGGGCCTTAGATATTATTATTGGGGACCTTTTGAAGAAGAGTGTATGTGTGTGTGTGTGTTCGATCGAATATAAAATAGGATCATAAACGTCAGTGTCCTCAGTCACAGAGGTGTCTAAATCTTTTACTCGTTCGGGATATTTGTCTACAGCTTCTGACATTTTTACAGTTCAGACACTGATGAGAAAGTCACGTATGATACGAAGGTAAGGGAACAATAAAAGAATTTAAATCGTAGAAAAAAGAATAAATTTTTCCGTTTTGATATTATGTGTGGTCCCTTTCAAACCTTTTAATGTTACTCATATTCTTTCTTTTATTCGTAATTATAAAAATTTATAAAGTAACTAATGATCTATAAATTATTTCAATATTAGTTTAAGAAAAGTAAATTATTATATCCGAAAGGGTACAGTAACTTAGTAAAAACATTTTTTGTAGAAATTACTGTTATATTTTATATTAAGATACACCAACAAATTAGCGATTCAACACAGGCTGAGAAACGTCGGGGTACCAGACATCGGGTGGTCCGAGGAGACAGGTACTCTAAAAGGTCGGTTCTTATTGACCTCACCCAACGTAAAGGAAGAGGTCCCCTAGAAGGGTTGGGTCCCTAGTATGCTGTAGAGGACGTAACGTCCACCCAAGAAATGGTGACTCGGTGGTCCCCTCAAGGTATTAAGACATTTACACGATATAAATAAAAGTAGTAAAAGGGGGGAATGTCCAGTGAATAAAAAGTAAAAAAGTTGACAATATTTGTTCGACGAGACTGTAGAGTGTGTCTGAAACGAGTTTATGGCCCTAATAATCCGGTTTCTCATAATTCCCATCATAGTGTTATAAAGGTGAAGAAAAATAAATCTATATAAAGTCACTATTTCGTTCCTAATAACTACTCTGTTTTCCTGAGATTTCACTTTCTATAAATCTCTTCCGACAAATAGATTTAACATTCTTTATTCTTGACATTTTGAAATCAGGGTGTACTGAGTCCTACGTCTCACACGTAATTTACTATTTTATAGACGTCAGGTAACTAGTTATTTGAACAGGAGGTTCTACGGTCAGTGGGAGCTCCGGTCCGATCCACCTCGGAGACCCTGTCGTCGTCTTAGGAGGGTCCTAAAAGGAACGTTTGTTCAGGTGTTAGTCGGGAATTAAAGTGTTCGTCATTGACTCAAAGAACTTCGGACCGACACACGACCACGAAGGCACCGGAAGAAGGAAAGAGATCTTTGTCGTAATTAGTTTTGTAGGTTCTCAAAAACAGTAAAGGTTCGTGTATCCGAAAGAAGTAAGAATTTCGATCAAGAACCTTGTAGAGGTAATTAGAATACAAAGTAAACTAGAGGAACAATAGATATCTCTTTTTGTACAAAAATTTTCGTACTTTAAACACTTTCGTCTTGATCCTTTGTTTTCATTTAGTTAAAAATCTTCTAGACATTCTGTCCGATTTTCGACATTTCTGTTGTTGTTTATGGTGAATAGGTCAAAGGTCGAATTCTTTATTTTATACTGTTTGTTGACTTCGGGAGACACGGAGGGAGGTTCAGTGTGAGGGGAACAAGAAAGGTCTTAACAGATGACAAGACCCCTCAAGTAGAAAGTCACAGTATAGAAAAGTGAAAAAGTATGACAAGTACCCCAAGAGTTCCGTTCTTATGACTTCATCAAACGGTAAGGGAAGAGGTCACCTGGTGCAAAACAGTCTTGAGAGATGATACTGGGCAGACAGAACCCACTGGGATGTACCGTACCGAGTATCAAAGTAACTCAATCTGTTTCGAACACCAGGTACACTAGTCAAACCAATCAAAATACACTAATACTAAAAGTAAGACAGACGGGAGACTAGTTATTCCTATTCTCCGAATACCTTCGAAAGACTACCAACCTACCGTAGTGGTTGAGCCACTGTACTCAAACTCGTTCGAGGTCATCAACCGTTACCTGTCCCCTCAGACCGAACGACGTCAGGCACCCCAACGTTGTTCAGTCCGTACTGACTCACTGACTTGACTTGACTTAATGATAAGACTTAAGTCAGAGATAGTTAGGGTGTAGACAGATATAAAGATACGATATACGTCGATACAGAGATCTTATATCCAAGGTCCTTTGGTCCGTGAACCGAAATAAACAACGACATAGTGGTTACGAATTTAGATACGGATCGTGTCCCATCGATCAGTTGTTCGTAAATGACATACATTTTATCTCCCGAAACATCTACCGAGTCACCCATTTCTCAGACGGACGTTGTGTCCTCTACGACCTCTGTACCCAAACTAGAGACCCACCCTTCCAGGGGACCTCCTCCCGTACCGTTGGGCGAGGTCGTAAGAACGGACCTCTAAGCGTACCTACCTCCTCGGACCATCCGATGTCAGGTGTCCCAACGTTTCTCAACCTGTGCTGACTTTACTGACTCGTGCACACTTTGTCTCATACACAAGGGTTCGTTACATCCCAAAAAAGGGATTACAAAGGTCGGGAATATTTAACAGGGAATAACATGTACCGAAAAAGTCAGCTACGACTATTATATCGACACGAAACAAGTAAAAATGACGGTCAATTGCAAGGTCTGACATAGTGCTGTATCAATAGGTAAGAAGACTGTCACCGGTAAATCCATCAAAGGTTAAAAAAAAAGGACTAATATGACCCGGAAGTAACGCCACGTTCCCGAAGAGAACAACGGTACGTGCCCGGGAGGTCAACGTCGTGCCCAAATCAATGGGGTGTCGTACATCCTAGAATCAAGGGGTTGTTCCCTACCTTGGATTCAGGGGATGTAACCTTCCACTTAAGAAATGGTAACCTGGTTATCCCTTCAGGAGATCTAACAAAGAATAAAAATTAAGACATTCAAACCACCTCACTTATAGGACCGTGTAAGAATAAGTTAACACATTCTCAAAGAGATATTACTTATCGTCCCCCTTTTCACCTTCCTCGGACCGGGAACAGAGAGGATTCAGAGAAAGAGAAGGTTTAGAGACACCCCCACTTACCTTCAACCCTCTAGTTGCGTCGGGAGACCTGTAGTGTTCATTATATCTCGGTCAACCGATCGGTCAGAAAGTTACCCAAACACGTAGAAGTTGAAATGATGTGTGAAGATTTAACGTGAGTGAGTTGACTAAGAAAATTTATAAATTTATATTATTGATATATGGGTTTCATTAATCTGAATATGTTAAGATAGTGAAATACGGTAAGATAGTCATTCTTTGACACGTTCGTGTTAAAACAATATGTTTAGTTGAGATTTCACGTTTACAAAAATTTCTGCTATGTCCATTCCTGACATCTGACGGAGGTACATTGTAAAGACGTAAAAAAGATTTAGTTCGAGACAGGAATATCCAATACCTTCAAAGTAAGAGTCAGTCCAATACTCCTCGGGGAAGGAGGAGAGGAAGTCCCGGAACGATCTCAGACTCTTCTGCATGGACCAGGTTTTTCAGTCTCCGAAGGCCAAAAGTGGAGAATTAGAAGAAATACTCCACCAGATAACGAGTGTGGACTCACTGGGTGAGTTTTCACCTGGTGAGGTGAGTGTCGTCCGCGTCATGACCCTGGTCGACGTGGTGTGCCCGCAACTCTAGGGTCGGTAAGTGGACGCTTTGGGCGAAAACCAGAACCCCAAAGGACTTTGACAACCGTACCCTCACTCAGTCCAAAGGAGGTAAGTGTTTGATGTTGGGAGAGAATACGACTTTATCAGAGAGAGAGTACCGACCCTTTCCGTCATAACCGGGTAAAGAGAGAGGAGGTTATCTTATCTTAGGGATAAGATTACTGTGGGAAAGAACCTGTGATAATGAGGATCTCGGATTGTAAGAGAATAAATAAATGTAAACAAAAGTATCACTTGGTTGTTGTATTCTGTACCAATCAAAAAGTAGTGCATAGATTGAAATAAAGACCTCTAAAATTAGTAAAACTAAAAGTAGTCTAAAATAAATGAGACTTTTACGATTAAAAGTTTACTGTATATAAATTTAAGACATTGATGTCGATAGACCAACTGAAACAAAAGGTTTCTCTAAAAATTATCTAAACAGTTTCGTCTTTTAATTATAAATAGTGGTTCTCTTTTTGTTTTTAGTAACAGGTCGTTTCAGTTCCACTTATCTATTGTGAAGAACGATGAACGTCAAGAAGTGATACCTTTCGTTTCCGACCCGTTTCGGCACGAAACTTTCGAGAGGTCCACTAAGATTACACGTCGACCCTACTCTGGGTGACAGTGATCGATTCTTCCGACTCCCACTTTCCCTACTTCACGTGTTTTCATCATCTCGTATAGTTTTCGGGGTTGTCACCACCAAAGGTTTCATATTCTTTTATACTAGAAAAATTAAGCAAATTTACACTTTTTACACACGGTTAAGGACTGCCACTGGGCTTCAGTCTCATTCACTCGACGGTCCCTAAAACGTTCAAGGTATGTCAAAAACGACCTTCATTTTTCGTCACAGACCAACTCTTCAAGGATTTTGTCGTTTATTAAAGAGTTCTAAATTGTCAAAAATTTATTGTTGTTTCTAATCTACGATCAGAGACTTGGACATCCTTTGGATCTGTTGGGCTGGGTTGCCGACCAAGGGGAGACTCGTTCCTCTCCAGAGTACACCGTAGTCCGGGTCATTCCCTCCGATCGTCTGACACAGGACCACAATGTGGTCGGTCTTGTCTCGGTGGACCTGCACCTTTGTAAGGACGCTGAAATTGGAACTCGACCCCGAATCTCCTACTCATTCTAAACTGGTCCGTCTCTCGTACACACACCCCTTCTTTTCTACACATTTTCGTGTCTGAACTTTCTTACTCGTCCCGGGTGTAAAGGTTCATTCTAACGATTCGGAGGGTTGAACGACTCCCGACAGGACTAAAATTTCGACTTTCAAGGTGTACGACCCTTGGGAACCAGAACCGTCTGTCCCTACCTATCAGTGAGATCAGAGTTTCTTGGTACTCCTCATCATGGGTCCCGTAGTAACTGTAGATTTAGGACGAGAAGAGTGGACGGGTCACGTCGGACAAGACTTCCGGTTATGTCAAGGAGGTACACCCGTACAAACTGGGACAAAGGTCACAGACACTAGACTCCAGGAGGAGAGATTTCAAAGGAAAAGATCGTGTGTAGGATATTATCGAAGGGATTTTTCTCGGTTACCTTCCATTTTTAAGACAGAAGGTAATGATTTACCGAGATGAGGAAGGAATATTAAAAAACTATCCAATTTCTTTCTTTGTTTCACTTCAGTGAGTCAACACAGGTTGAGAAACGTTGGGGTACCTGACATCGGGTGGTCCGAGGAGGTAGGTACCCTAAAAGGTCCGTCTTCATGACCTCTCCCAACGGCAAAGGAAGAGGTCCCCTAGAAGGGCTGGGTCTCTAGGTTGGGTCCAGAGGACGCAACATCCGTCTACGGAATGGCAGACTCGTTGGTCCCTTCAGTATCCAATGACCCATAAATTATGTTCCCACCGTCAGTCGAAAGCGGTTTTACAATTTCCGTGGTTTGGTAAAAGAAGACGGAACGGTCTAACGTCAGACCCCAATAAGACTAAAGGGTAAGAGACAGTAACACTGGACCCCGTAGGGTGGGAGAGGATTAGACACCTTCAAAAATTTCTAGACTTCAAAGTGTCACTACATGTAACCATACCTAGAAGAAAGTAAGTAAAGTTCCACCTCTGAGTCCAGGAAGTTGGAACATTGTAAAATATCAGAAAAAAAAAAAAAAAAACCGAGTAAAAGATGGGAGACGATAGAGACAAGAACGGAAAATCAAGTAGGAGGAAAAAAACCGACATGGTACGTCGTACACCCTAGAAGGGAGAGATTCGTCTCTGACTTGGGTGTGAGAGACGCAACCTTCAGAATTGGTGACTTGATGGTCCCTTCAGGGAACAAGAACGAGAAATCTAAACCTACAATCCGACGGACTTGACTAGGAGAGTAAGAGAAGAGGGTAAAAAGTGGAGAATTGAAGAGACAATACAAAACGAAAGACCCTTTAAGGAATTGGAGTGGAAGGTTAACATGAAGACTTAAATAAAGTCACTAGTATAAAAATTAAAAGTTCTCGTAAAAACAGAAGAAATTGACAAGGAAAATGTGTGGTATTAAAAATTGAACCCCCGAAATTATAGTAGAAAAAACTCTTCTTATTACAAATCTAATGAAAGGTTGAAAAGAAATAAAGAACGTAATAAAAATAAAGGAAACCCGTATAAGACAAATAAAACTAGGGAGAGAAATGTAAGTTTCAAAGGAGGATTTAAACCCCTGGGTACCGACAGGTAAATATTATTTCCACTCAGTCCAATTGTCGAGACCACGAACCCCCGAGTAGGTGACCACCCAAAACCAGGTCTTACCAGTCCGTAACACGAACAAAGGACGACGACGATATTGTTTAATGGTGTCTGAATCACTGAACTTTGACGTGTTTATATAGTAGAATATCAAGACCCCAGTCGTCAAGAATTTCTGTTTTATAGACGTCACGATGGAAGGAACACGTCCGAGATCGCCTCTTAGACAAAGAAACGGAAAAGGTTAAAGGTCCCTGACGGACGTAAGGAATCGAACACCGGAAAGGAGACGGAAGTTCTAGTTTAGATACGTAGGGAAAGGGAGAGACGAAGGGAGAGACTGTTGCCGAGGATAAGACAGAGATTGGTAAGATGGAAAGAGAAATTCTTAAGTGCACCAACATAGGTGGGGGATGTTGAAGACTCAGTCATTCAGACTCTATGGTAGGCTCTTGTGCGTAAAGGATGTTCAAGGGTCTAATATGCCCACGTAGACCAGGTCCTTGGTGTGTGAAATTCTTGATGTATGTCTAAATTACATACTCGTAACAGAACAAGTAGAGACATAGGGGTCGTCGATCGTATCATAACTCATGTATTATCCCGGAGGTATATACCATGGATAATAATAATAGGAATAATTCTATTTCTCAACCCCTTCCTTCGTCCTTCTTCTCTATGATAAATTTAAACAGAATTCAAATAACTTGATCCTTTATCAACCGATTTATAGATACTGAAAACTTAGTAATTTTAAAATTAATGTAAAATTTAATTTAAAAAATTCAAATAGGATAAAATCGGAGGTTAATTTTATTAAAAAATTCTAAAATTTTAAATTTATAATTAAATTAAAAAATTTATTCTATTTTAAATGTTTGTTATTTTAAGTGAGAAATTTTTCACCCTTTTTTACATAGGACAAAATCTCTTTATTTCGAATGTTAGAAAACAGACTATGTTACGTTCATAGTTCACCTTTGTGACTGTAAGTCTCTTCAGATATTTCCGAGATTTAGAATCAGAATGTTACTCGTCCCACTAGTAAAGTCCGAAGTCCATGTAGGTCTTAGAGTTTCTATACTGCGTTAAGATGTAGAATGGGTTCTTACATGTATATTTAAAGAAATTATTTTCTCAGTAGTTCTGTCTTTTTGTCTTGTCAAAGTTTACGTCCGAAACACAGGTCACCTACGACTATTCCACTGAGTCTGGAATGTCTGATCTAGTGGTATACGTGTTTTGTTCGGTTCCCCATTACTGTCCAATATAGTGAGGATCGAAGTAAAGGATCGTTTTCTATTTAGTTTACTTTTCGAAAATTGCACTATCATTTACAGTGTCCTTTATGTGTTTCGCTCTGTTTCTTACCTATAAGCATACATCTGGACGACGAGGTAGTAAATTTGTCTCTAAACAATGGTTTAGTTATAATCTTACATACAAACAAACGAGGGTATGTAATCGTAGTTCTTTTTAATTTTTTTTTTTTTTGGTATTATGAATAACAGAAGACCTTCAATTCAACGGTTAGGACAGTTGACTTAAAGGTCAACCAAATTTTACTAAGTCTCCCAGTTAGTTTCACAAGATCCTTGTAGGAAACTTCTTGACCTTCAAAAGAAACATCCTGTCACTCATCAGAAACCTTTCTGACAGACTGAAAGACAAAAGATTCTGATAAGGGACAAAAAGATTCCAGGTATTCAATAATGGATAATTTTTGAGTATCTGTCCTCTCGTCTACCAGATATGTAAAAATATTTTTACCCCGGTGTCATAAAGATGAGAAATCAACGGATCAATAAGTGTACTATAGTACAACACTCGGAGAAAGTTACAATTAGTTATACGAAGTAGTGGTAAAAACTCATCAGTGTATTTTCATCTTTTTTTACTAGTAAACCCTTGAAACATCCAAGGGTTTTATTATTTTGACCGAAACGACTTTTATAAGAACTCTAATCGATTCTTATAATAATGATTATTGAACTTGGGACGAAATTACTTCTTTTCAGTAAATACAGTCAAGACATATTTGATCTTGGAGACGTGAGGAAGTCCAATAGACTTTTAAATAAGAGAACTGATTAAATTACACAGGGACGACGAAATAAACGTTAAAACGTAGTTTAGGAAAAAAAATTACCGTATGTTTCTTCAGGTTGGGATTACCTATTAGGATACACTAATAGTATTCATGTCTAATTAACCCACACTTAGTTACTTGGTGAAGTTTTTTAATATCCTTTTACAACCTCCCTCCCGGAAGAAGAAGGGAAGATTACAAACTTCCCTCGGGTTATTGATCATGGGGAAGAGGGAAGACCTGAAGACTTGTTGACTCTTCAAGGGGGTTTGTGAGGGGAAGAGATCTCTTTCCAATCACCGGTTTCGAGTCGTCTCAATCAGACCGTTATTCAATCCGAGTGCAACTAAAACACGAAATGCTCAAAATATCTCGTAGGTAGACTCAGTTCTTTTACGACTATACCGTTAAGTTGTTGGGCATATGACTTGTAGGAGATTTACAGTCCGTGTTACGGTTTAAGACCCCAATAGTTTGAATTCTAAGAAAATCAGGAATGGAAGCTTCTAGAGCCAGAGAACCCTTTTCGTTCGTACAAATGTTTTTACACTCATGGAATCGATTCTAAGTAAATCAACGACCAATGTTTTTGGACACATTTGATCGAAGTCGTTTCCAATTTGAATAATATTTCGAAACCCTTAGAGTGTTAGGTTTCTTCTTACATGGACTCGCAATCCTTGCTACGACTTGATCCATGACTTCCTGGTAATTCTTAAAAGAAGGTCACATACAGACGTGGGGAGACACGTAATAGAAGAAAAGAGAGAAACGTCTGGACAAAGAAAATGATCAGTGTAAGTGTACCACCGGATGGTTGACCGGACCGGTAGTTTCTTCGGTCAGAGAGACACAGACATAAGTCTCTGTTCCTACAGATTGACACCAAATCCACGTGAGGACTAGGTCAGTGGACACCGGTCCCAGGGTAAAAATGCCCGTCTTACCCACAACTCGTCTCTCAGGATATTTACAGGTAATATGATTCTTTAATTTCCGCACGAGACTCAATTACTTCTCCCTTGGTGAAACAGAAAAAACAAGTTCCGTGGCACTTTCTACTCTTCTATTTTATGTGTCGATTGACATTATATCCTGTCTGATACCACATCACATGTTATAGTGTCTTTATTTTGTAAGAGATGTTCGTGTAGTCTCTTCCTCTAATTAGGGTCACTCTCCTTCCTCTTTCTAAGAACTCAAACCAGAATTTTACGTAGAAGATTGTTCTCCTCGACATCCTTCGATCCGTCCAGTAAGAATCATTTCTATTTTCCGACTTATAACTCCAACCTTTACCGGTACGGGTGGTCCTTGTCGGTCCCCGTACACCTCGTCTGTCACTGTGTTAACTCGGACCTCCCCACAACAACTGACCGACCGTCGGGACTTAGGACTACTTTAAAGATTTGGGAGAGAGGGGTCTGTCTAAAAAAGAATAAGGACTTTCGTTTCACGGTGGTGAAGTCCCAGGATACCTCTTTCTTATGACTATAGTCTGGTTCTCTTATTTCGTCGTCGAGTTCTAATGGAAAAAATTTTCGAGTGACGGTGAGAGTCATCTACTTTTTACACATAGACGTTAAGTAACTTCCGTTACTCATCAGACAAGAACTCAATGACACCGTTGACGAGTTAATTCACTTTTTTTTTCTTCTTTGTTTACATGAGATCGACAAGAACTCGAATTGCAAGAAAAAGATGTTTCTTTCTTTCTACTATCCATTACGCACACCACCCAACAAAAGGGGTTCCGAAAGGATTCTGAGACGTGAAGAAGTGAAACGTAAGGTCCGAACACAGGACAGGAGGGGAGGGACGGTTCGACCTACGATCCGGACGAGAGTACGAACCCTTGTATTCGGGGTCTAAAGTAGAGTCTCAAAAGACCCCATTACAAACGGAGGTAGGTCGAAGATGGCTTCCGGTGAACCCATCTAAAGTCAAAAATTCCACCACCTCACCTCGGTCATCCCCTTCTTATCCATTCTCATCACCCACCCCACCCAAGATTGTGACCTAAACTGGGGTCTGAATATTGGAGGTTGTTCTCTATACTGAAAAGACTTCTGTGTTTTTTATTGAGGACGGAACTATATAATATGATACTTTACTTCCGACATTGTGGAACGACGACGACGACGACGACGACGACGAGTAGTGAAGTCAGTACAGGCTGAGACACGTTGGGACGCCTGATATCGGGTGGTCCGAGGAGACAGGTACCCTAAGAGGTCCGTTCTCATCACGTCACCTAACGATACGAGAAGAGTTATTGTGGAAGTCAAGTCAAGTCCAGTCCAGTCAGCGAGTCAGCACAGGCTAAGAAACACTGGGGTACTTAGCGTCGTGCGGTCCGGAGGGACAGGTAGTGGTTGAGGGTCTCAAGTGAGTCTGAGTGTAGGTATCTCAGTCACTACGGTAGGTCGGTAGAGTAGGAGACAACAGGAGAAGAGGAGGACGGGGGTTAGGGAGGGTCGTAGTCTCAGAAAAGGTTACTCAGTTGAGAAGCGTACTCCACCGGTTTCATGACCTCAAAGTCGAATCGACACATTTTATTAAACGATAAATGAAAATTAGTAGAGTAACGGAGGATCGGTGGTGGGAGACCACACCCGACAAGAGTAGGGAAATCTGTCTTCCTGTGGAGGTTCGGTACCTAGTGCCTTGCTAGAATTATGTTGTCTCGTGGGTAGTACAGTGACGGATCGAATGTCGGGAGTCACGGAGAGACGGGAGACGAGGACCCTGTTCTGGAGACAGGAGTGGCACCGGGGCTCCGGAGTGGCACCGGGGTTCCGGGACGTCCTACGGAGACACGTGTCCGAGGGTAGGAGGGCTGAGACACAGGTCGGGCCGACCGGAGAAAGTCGAGGAGAACCCACCCCCGACGAGGAGGAAGCGTTATCGACTCCCGAGAAGAACTCTAGGGTGGGAGGGGGAGAAGGGTGAACAGGTCGAATCGTGGGTGAGGGATTGGGGTCACGTGTTGCCTCGTGGATATTAAAAGGATCTTGGGACAGAATATATCTAGACATAAATTACTAAATTATAAACATATATGACACTTTTCTGGTGGTGTTACAGATTAATCGTAGGTAGTGGTGTGTATCAATGTTTATGAAAAAGAAGATTACTCTTGAAAATTCTAGATGAGAGAATCATTGAAAGTTTATAGGTTATGTTATAATAATCGATATCAGTGGTACGAGATGTAGGGATCCTGAATGATATTGAATTCAAACATGGAAAATGGACCTTAAATATGGAAACTGGTAAAGTATACCATTAATGAATGGGTCAATAAAAAGATTTTATTTATGGTTACACAGTTTAGGTACTAAATTAAAGGAGGTATAAATAAGAAGAAGTCCTGGAAATTAAAAAAATAAAATCAAGTATACGTCATTTCTGTACTTCTCTGTTACTATTCCTTACTAAAGTTGGAAATGTTATAAAGAGTAATAGGAGACTACCAAGTACGGAAAGGTGAAGTCGTCTTCCTCTAGTAGACTCGAGTATTCTACACAAGTTAGACTGGTCAGACCGGGGAGAGGGTTTCGTCTCTGCAAAGTGTTAGTTATTCGTGTGACGGAACTTTGGAACGGGAAAGAGAAGTCTGGAGTAGGCTAAGAACTTTGTCATAGGCTAAGAGATTTGTCAGAGTAACACATTCATCCTTTCTTTACCACAAAGGATCCTACCCTCCGTCTTTCGTCGTCGTCTTTTCTCCGAATGTACGACTCCGACCCAGTTTAGACCCGATCTCCGGACCGGACTTGTGTACATACCTATTCGTTCGTCCGTGGTCCGAATATTTGTGTCCCATATAAATAAGTCTCGTCCACTCCCGTCCCCACACCTCCCTCACGACAGACTGACTTTGGTGCCTTCACCGTAAACGTTTTCGACACTTTGAGAGTAGACGAAGGGACATGAGGACGGACCTTTCAGGGTACCTGCCTCCTCGGACCACCCGACGTCACGTGCCCCAGCGATTCTCAGCCTCTGCTGACTCGCTGAAGTGACAGTGAAAAGTGAAAGTACGTAACCTCTTCCTTTACCGTTGGGAGAGGTCACAAGAACGGACCTCTTAGGGTCCCTGCCCCCTCGGACCCCCCGACGGTAGATACCCCAGCGTGTCTCAGCCTGTGTTGATTCGCTGAATCATCATCATCATGTGTGTATCAAAGAAGTAAAAGATAGGACTTATAAATTATCCCCTTTTTCAACTACTTTGAAGTGCACGGTGGAAGGGGTCCACCACGACCACCATTTCTTAGGTGGACGGTCACGTCCTCTGCGTTCTCTACGTCCAAGTTAGGGACCCAGTTCTCTTAGGGGACCTCTTCCTTACCGTTGAGTGAGGTCATAAGAACGGACCTCTTAAGGTACCTGTCTCCTCGGACCATCCGATATCAGGTACCCCGACGTCTCTCAGGCTGTGCTGATTCATTGACTCGTGTGAGCGAAGAGTACTTCTGTCTGGTGACGATTGAGTATATCACGGAAACACATTTAATCTTTTTAGGACGGGGGTAAGGTCTGTGTGTGTAAGAACTCCGACGTGTCCAACCACTCACCTAAGTCCGGGGTGAGTCGAGGGTCGTCTTATAAACCTGTCACGTGTTGAAATCTTGACATGTTCCGTCGGTACGAAGTCTCTGTCCAGCGGAGGGTAAACGTCGGTGTCCCTGTCCCGACAGAAGAGAGTCGTCGTCGTCAAGTCGGGAAGTAAAACTTACGGGGTCGAAACTTCGCAATTGAAGAGATTGTGTGAACAGGATGGACTTAGAGGAAATAGAGACGAAACCGTCAACAAAGAAAAAAGACGTGTGGTAAGACAGACTCCCGGAAACTCGTCATCATTTCTCGTCCGACTAAGAGAACCGAGGATGTAGACAAACGAAACATCATAACCCAACCTACACACGAAAAGGTTAAGTCACAATTGTCATAGAAAATTCATAAGGGGATTATCAGAAACAGTTTCGGAAAAGTCTTCTATTATTTTACAAAGAGAAAAGGAGGACACTTTGAAACATGATTCTAAAATTTTGTTTCTTCGTTACATTTCATGTCTCACGAGGTCCTCCGTGCGTCGATCCAGTGAGGTCTTTGGTTAGACAGGCGTGAGAAGACGTAACAGAACCCCTTTAACGTTGTCGGCGTCATTTCTCCCGTCTCAGGACCGGACTCCTTAAAGGTTTGTGACAAAATTTTGTCCTCCACGATACATAGTCACTTAATGACGACACTTTGACGGGTCTTGAATTTTATTGTAGGTAAATGATAAAGAGAACGAAGGGAACATCGAGTCTGACATTTCTTAGACGGACGTTACACCCTGTGGACCCAAACTAGCAACCCAGTCCTTCTAGGAGGACTTCTCCCCTTACTGATGGGTGAGGTTATAAGAACGGACGTCTTAGGGTACCTGTCCTTCGGACCACCCGATGTCAGGTGCCCTAGTGTTTCTCACCCTGTGGTGGTTCACTGATTGTGTGAAACTCTGTGACCACGACCGACTCGTCTAGGGGACTATTTCCAACATGACTCGATCCGAGTGAGTGTCACACTACCAAAACACACAATTGAACCGATTCGATACGACGACGACGACGATTCAATGAAGTCAGTTCAGGCTGACAGACGCTGGGGTATCTGTTGTCGGGTGGTCCGAGGAGGCAGGGACCCTAAGAGGTCCGTTCTTATGACCTCACCCAACGGTAAAGGAAGAGGTTACGTCCGTACGCACGATTCAGCGAAGTCAGCACAGTCTGAGACACACTGGGATACTTGTCGTCGGGTGGTCCGAGGAGACAGGCGTCCTAAGAGATCCGTTCTTGTGACCTTACCCAACGGTAAAGGAAGAGGTCCGATTCGATATCGGGGGACAATAAATTAACTTGTAACTAGGTCTGTAATGTCCCTTCTACAAAACATCTATACCAATTGTAGACTTTAGTCAACCTTGAAGGGACCTTCAGATCACCAATTCTGAGGTACAAAGGTTACGTCCCCCATACCCAAGGTATGGACCAACCCCTTGATTCTAGGGTGTACGGTACATCGTGTCGACCCCCCTTTTATAGATGTTAGTCAACTGAAATACATTACTTTTAGTAGAAAAATTTTTAACTCTATTAACTGTATATTATACCACAATCAAAATCCATACGTTGTAATATTAAACTATATAGAACGTTTTACTAGTGACGTTATTGAGATCAATTGTAAGTATTGGTGTGTATCCATTGTTAAAATAAAATAAATACTACTGAAAACTATAGATAAGAGGATCATAGACAGTTTCTATTTAAGTTTACAATGACATATAATGTAGAAGTCCTGAATAAATAGAATCTTGACCTTTAAAAATGAAAACAGAAGTGGGTAAAACAGGTGGGATGGAAACCGTTGATGGTCAGACAAGAGAAATAATCACCGACAAAAAAAAAAATCTAAGGTATATATTCACTCTAGTATGTCATAAACAGAAAGAGAGAGACTAAATAAAGTGAATCGTATACGACAGTTCTAGGTAGGTACAACAACGTTTACCGTCCTGAAGGAAGAAGAATATCCCTTATTATAAGATAACCTTGTGTATGGCGTAAAAGGAATAGATAAGGAGGTAGTCACCTGTCACTGTGACAAAGCAACAGAACCGATAACACCTATTACGGTACTACTTGTATCTGCACGTCATAGAGTTCTCTCACTAAAATAGAGGAAGTATATTTTTGGGTCTTCATCTTAAAGACCTAACATATCATTAAGAAAAAAAAAATAAAGAACTCCAGGGAGGTAGGACAACAGGTATCACCGGTGTGGTTACATGTAAGAGTGGTTATCACTCTAATTGGAACTATTATCCCCACTCGGAGTATGTGAGTTAACTTTCCGGAATTCTCGTTTTGACTCCAAAAGAACTCCTTTTCCTCTAAGACACCAGAGGTCACAGTGGGGGACGGGATCTCAACGGTCGGACGGTTGGACAGGGAATCTAAAATCTCGACGGATTGGTGGGGGGTGTCAATACACTCGATTAAGGACCATCATTTAGAGACCACCTCTATATGTATCCACCTTAACGTAGGACGATCAAGACACAGAAGTGTCTTGAGATTGACCAGTCGACGACCCAGTCGGACCCGGGCCGACCAGACCCTGCCGGAGAGACCCTACTTACCTTGAGACAAGGTGCACCACAGGGTAGGAGTCTGTTCAATGGAGTCTAAATAGGAGTACCACTCCCCTTCCCCTCACCCTCCCCCATGGTTCCCTCTTACACCTTCGTACGGTCCAAGAGTTTCGCATCGGGGTCTTTACCGTGTGGTCGTAGAGAAGGAGTTAGACAACCGATTTCGATCCGGTTGACCGTGTCTAAGTTCCGACGTCTTATTCTGAGTGGAGAGTTCCTCTCCTATACGTTCCCGTTCTTACGTCCCTTCTCACTTGTACACTCCGATGTCAACGGTGATTGGATAGTGTCTGACTGTACTACTATGTCTTTTCCTGGTTGTCGTTTTAATAGAACGTTGTTATTTGTGATGTTGACATATATCTATTAGCTATTATCTATTAATTATTCTTGGACTACATATCGTATCCGGTATAAGACATTACCGGATATACCCTCTTCTTAGAAATTTTTTCTCGCCCAAATACATACTTATATTAACTAAGTGAAACGACACATGGACTTTGATCACGTTGTAACATTTAGTTACTATGAGGTTATTTTTTAAAATGATTTAATAAAAGTTGTTGGTTATACGGAAAAGGGAGAAAACTTCCGTTGTTTTAATATTGGATTTTATAAGTCTCGGAATTAAAAACATGAACATTTACCTCCTATCATTTCGGTGAAGTACCATAATCGTATTCTTATTACTCTATAGGCACTTTCGTAGACGATATCACGGACCGTCCTCGAGTCGTGTACTATGAAGAGAAACTATCGTTGTGAACTCTTGATGGCGTACGATCTTTTCTCTCCCGTTTATATAAACTCCGTGTTCTGATCTTTTTTAAATTTCACAAAAACATCGGAGTTATACGTATCCATCTTTGTCACCTAATCCTTTTACTTACATATATGATTTTTTTCTTCTCTCTTTTACTTACGTATATATTTTTTTCTTTTAGAAGAGGAAACATTGTTGTTCCTACTTGGAACCCCCGTAACACGATTCACTTTATTTGGTCTATCTCTTTCTGTGTATGAGATACTGAAATAAATATACAACTTAGTCTTTCGTTTAAGTATCCAGGTGTCTTGTCTGACGTCAACGGTCTCTATCCTCCATCCTAGCTTTCCAAGTTTGAAGGTCAATCTCTTATTCATTCACTGCTCCTACATTTCAAATCGTACCACTGACATCAATTATTGTGATATAACGTATGAACTTTCAACGATTCACTCATGTAGGATATTCAATAAAAGTGATACTTCGACTGTTTACGATTGATCTAAATAATATCATAGTAAAACGTTATTTACGTTTATAGTTTAGTAATGTAACATGTGGACTTTGATGATATTACAAGACAGTTGGCTTGAAGTTAATTTTTTTATAAGTATCCATTTTTAATAAAAATTATATTTTATTAATAAATTGTTTTTTGAGTCAGTTATATACTACTAAGGTTTTGTCAAAAACTTAAACGTCCCTTTTTTGTGGTATACCTATGTTTGTCTTAGGTCTGAGGTATTAAACAGAGACACCAAAACTTAAAAGAATAAGATTACCGTGGAAATCTTCGATATCAAAGACTAAAACCCCCCACCCCGACACGTCCCGGAAGTCACGACGTACACCCGAAAGAGATCGACGTCACCCGCCCGAAGAGTGACGATACCGAAGAGAACATATCGTGTCCGAGATCCCGTAAGCTCCGAAGAAGTCATCAACACCGGGTACCTACCGTACACCTTGGAAAAAGTTATTCGACTACACTACTCTTTTAATTTACTCTATTACGGGTTATTTACATCAATAACAATATTGGTTATACTATTTTACTACCTTCATAATAAAGTCCCAAATCTTACGTGACTTTACGAAAAAATTTTTAGTAGAGGTCCTGAAGGGACCGCAAGGAAAGGTCACCAAGTCTTAGGTGGAACGTTACGTCCCCTGTGTCCAAGTCAGGGACCAGTCCCTCGATTCTAGGGTGTACGGTTTCTCGTTGTTTCGGGCACGGGTGTTGATCTCTTCGGGTCCGTGGTGTTGTTTTCTAGTGTGTACGGTGTCGATTCTGGACCGTGTCGGTTTACTTACTTATTTATTTACAAATTTTTGTAGGGGTGACGGATGGATTGAGTGGACAATCATGAGAGTGGAGGTTTTGGATTGGGACGTGTAACCCCACAATAACATGGTCGTGTGACCCGACAGATCTGTGTGTCTAAGATATGGACACTATCAGACCTCCAAGTAGACACTTGATGACTTGAACGACTCGAATCAGACAGGAGTTTCTCGATAAAAACAGTTACGTTTCTTGATAATGGTGTGTCCCATCGTAATGTATTTGTTGAGTGTGGTTTAATTCAACTATTATTCCTTATACTTCCTTAGCATTACATATTATTTTTCGTTCTTATCGTCGTTGTTTCGTAGGAAGGGGTTTTGGCACTCTGTACGGTCCGGACAGGGTGTCGGTTCAAGAATCTCATGACTTGATCTCAGGCGGTCCTCCGACCACGAAAGGGTGGACGGGAGGAGTCGGACACTCATCGTAGAGGGAAGTTCCCAGAGTGTTGCCAAGGAAGTTTATCACGAAGGAGTACGTTGGTATACGTTTTGATCTCACCTACTTACTTCACTAAAAGGGGTACGTACAGCAAGAGAGAAGAATTATCCCCCTTTTAGACAAGAGACTTCGGAGGGGACGGGGCGTTCTCTTCTAACGAAAAAGTGTAGGAAAACTGGGTCTTAAACAGTGTCCGGGTACGGGTATTACGTCTCCTGCCCTTCCGTTCATAAACCGTAAAAGTCGTAGGCTTTTCTCTCGTCCGAGACGGATTTTCTTTCTCCCGGCAACTCATCCCTAGTTCCTGATAGACGGTTTCCTCCGACCCTCCTCCCGTTTTCTCCACCGGGACCGTCCTGAGGTCACGGAGGGTAGGATGGAGGTGATTCTCCATCGAGGTAAGAAGGAGGTATATCTTAGGACGAGCTTATTTAAAGGTACCTATTTGTCGTAAACATTGTGAAACGACTTTTGAGTTTATGGATTATATGAGTCATTCAGTTCTAATAAATAAATGATAATGTAAGGGTTGTAGATCCCGTTAAGAATCGCACATCCTCTTTGAACACAAGTAAAGGACGACGACGATATCCGTCATTTCTTAGACAGACCTTACGGCCTCTGCACCCAAGCTAAGGAACCGTCCTTTTAGGGGACCTCTTCCTTTACCGTTGGGTGAGGTCATAAGAACGGATCTCTTAGGGCACCTGTCTCCTTGGACCCCTCGATGTCAAGTATCCCAGAGTTTTTGTCTCAGTCTGTACTGACTCGTGTGCAATGATAACATTGTTTGAACCATCTATTTTTATAGTGTTTAAACAGTAGAATGTCAAGACCTCCAGTCTTTAGGTTTTACCCAAATGACCCGATTTTAGTCCCACGGTGGTTCATTGTGAGGACCTTCTCGATATTCTCATACGAAAAGGAATGGAGAAAGACGAAGATGTGTAACGGGCGTAAAGAGCCGAACATCCGAAGAAGGTCGTTACCGTAGAGAGACTGCAGAAGAAGACAAAGTGTAGGAGAGACTAACACTGGAAGGACAGAGAGGGAATATTCCTAGGAACACCAATATAATCTACGTGGGTCTATTTGGTCCTACTAAAGAGGTAGAGTTCTCGGAATTGAATTTGTATAGACTTTCTGTGTAAACGATACATTCTATTACATAAGTGTCGAAGGTTCTTAATCCGTCACTCGTAGAAACTCCTACACCTATAGTAAGACAGATTGTGTCTCGAGTTATTTATAAACATCCTAACAACTTACTTGTCATTTCACAGTGACCCACACTGTGACCCACGACGAAATCTGTCGTAGATCAGACTGGAGGATGTTCCAGATTCTTAGAGAAGTGACCGTCTGTTAATAAGACGTAGACGAACTTATGAAGACTACGACCCCCGAGAGGTGAAAGGTTTAGTTGGGAAGGTGTTAACCTGTCGACACTTAGAATCTGTAAATTAGGAAAGAAGGAATGGAATGAAGACGGGAAGATATTAAGGTCAATTTATACACCACCACCACCACCAAATCAGCGGTTCAGCACAGGTTGAGAAAAACTGGTGTGTCTGACATTCGGTCGGTCTAAGGAGACAGGTACCCTACAAGGACCGTTCTTATGTCGTCACCCAACAGTAAAGGAGGAGGTCCTCTAGAATGACTGGGTCCCCAACTTGGGTGTAGAGGATGTAACCGTCCGTCTAAGAAATGGTTGACTCCGTTGAAGACGGAAAGAAAGACCTCTCAAGATATGTAAAATAGAAAATATACTGACAAGAATAGTATAAAACCTCTCTTTTTGACTGAATGACATAAATAGTGAATTTCGACGTAGAGTCAGTAACCCTCATGTTTTTTCTATTTTCTGTCGGGGTATAGAAGTTCCCCCAATAACACTTTTACTTAGGATCCGTATTTTACTATGTCAATTTCAATTTACTCCAGTAAGAACAGTTCACGAGTCGTAACACGGACCGTACATTGTTCACAAGGTTTTTTACAATGGGCGAGAACAGTGACAAGAATGGTACGTGACTACGAAACCCAGTTTACTGAGTACATGGACCTCAAACGACTATCTCGTCACTGACCTCTCCCGAGTCCCTCCTCCCTTTTACCCTCCTGTCCGTCTTATATAGTTATTTGTGTGAATCCGTCCTGAAGGGACTACCAGGTCACCAATTCTGAGGTAAGAAGGTTACGTCCCCCGTTCCAAAGCTCCTTGATTCTCAAGTGTACGGAGTATCGTCCCAGTTTCTTTTTTTTTTTTCATTCCGTTTCCCTTCCGTAAAGTCCGACCCGTTTGTATCATTCGTCCCTCAGTCTCCGGTCTAATTTACTCAGTTCAAGATCCTTTTAATTATCTGAGTAAACAGAATATATCTCAACGAACCCGTTTTGTCGTACTTCAAATAGGTTCAACATCTAACGTCGACATCTATCGTTGACGGGTGTCAGAGAGGTGCAAGAGAGAAGGACTCGGGAAGGACCTGAACATCTGAGATATCGGATTACCAAAGTCCAGGTCCCTCACAAAGATTACTTTTCTTGTGCAGAAAGTTAGACGGAGAAACTAAAGGTAGAGGTCGACCCTCCAGTGGAAGTCGAGGAGAAACGAGACACGAGTCGCTGGCGACACAGGGTGAGGAGTGGGTTGGAATTGGGGATTTTGGAGTTCCTTGACTTGTGTCTACAAGTCAACCTAATATTGTTTGTATTCTCTTCAACTCCGTTCCAGTCTCGACCTGACACCCGCACACCTACCAGGGACCTTCGACAACACAGACACAATCACTATTCGTACTTTACGAAGCCTAGTGACTCTTTCGTCCCCCGTGTAGACACTGTTCGTCTCCTGAGTCTTCCTTCTCCTTGGTCCTCCTCAATCGTTCCTCAGGAAGGTCGGAGGTGAACGAGTGGGGTAGGTCTAGACGGAAGAGGGTCGGAATGAAGGAAATTGTCTTTCGACACATGACGAGTCAGGGAGTTAGGACAGGTTGAGAAACACCGAAACACCTGACATCGGACGGTCCGGGGAGACGGGTACCTTAAAGGGTCCGTTCCTATGACCTCACCCAACGGTACGGGAGGAGGTTCCCTAGAAGAACTAGGTCCCTAGCTTGTTCTCAGAGAACGTAACTGTCCGTCTAAGAAATGGTGATCACGACGGACTCTTAGGGGAAACTGTCTTCCTATCACCCTGTTTCCTACTACTGAGGTCCGTTATAAAAAGAGGAATCTTTTACGTATTTGTGTGTACTTCACTTCACCTTCACCTTCACTTCAGTAAGTCAGCACAGGTTGAGAAACGCTGGGGTACCTGACGTCGTACGGTCGGGAGGGACAATGTCATACAAAATAAGACTATTAATTGAACTAACAGGGAAAACGACTCTGACAGAGTATTCCTCAACATTGGAGTACCGTGGCTTCATGTTTCATGAGCCCTTTCTGATCACGGTGACATCAAGGGTTACTGACTGAGATTCGAAACGGTAGGATAAAGAAAATATGTTTCTTAGTCTTCTGTTTCCAAGTCAAGTCAAGTCAGCGAGTCAGTGCAGGCTGAGAAACGGTGGGGCATCTGACGTCATGTGGTTCGGAGGGACAGGTAGTGGTTGAGGGCCTCAAATGGGTTTGAGTACAGGTAACTCAGTCACTACGGTAAGTTGGTAGAGTAGGAGACAGTAGGGGAAGAGGACGGAAGTTAGAGAGGGTCGTAGTCCCAGAAAAGGTTACTCAGTCAAGAATCGTAATCCGTCGGTATAATAACCTCGAAGACCAAGTCGTAGTCAGGAAGGTCACTTATAAGTCCTCACTAAAGGAAATCCTACCCAACCAACCTAGAGGAACGTCAGGTTCCCTGAGAGTTCTCAGAAGAGGTTGTGGTGTCAAGTTTTCGTAGTTAAGAAGATACGAGTCGAAAGAAATATGGGTTGAGAGTGTTGACATGTACTGATGACCCTTCTGGTATCGGAATTGATGTACATGGAAACAACCGTTTCATTGTAGAGACAAAAATTATACGACAGATCCAACCAGTATCGAAAAGAAGGTTCTTCATTCGTAGAAAATTAAAATACCGACGTCAGTGGTAGACGTCACTAAAACCTCGGGGCGTTTTATTTCAGACAGTGACAAAGGTAACAAAGGGGTAGATAAAGGGTACTTCACTACCCTGGTCTACGGTACTAGAATCAAAAGACTTACAACTCACAATTCAGTCGAAAATTTGAGAGGAGAAAGTGAAAGTAGTTCTCCAGGAAATCAAGAAGAAACGAAAGACGGTATTTCCACCACAGTAGACGCATAGACTTCAATAACTATAAAGAGGGTTGTTAGAACTAAGGTCGAACACGAAGTAGGTCGGACCGTAAAGAGTACTACATGAGACGTACATTCAATTTATTCGTACCACTGTTTTATGTCGGAATTGTATGAGGAAAGGGTTAAACTTTGGTCAGTCAACAAGGTACAGGTCAAGATTCACAACGAAGAACTGGACGTATGTCCAAAGAGTCCTCCGTCGATTCCACCATTCTAAAGAGTCTTCCGTCAATTCCGTCCATTCTGTTTTACCATTTCCGGTTTATTGAGAGGAACCATTCTGAGATCAGTCCACACTGAAATACCAGTTGTAAGTGAAATTTACTCTACTTTAGTCCTACTCTTGAACTGAAGGAAGAAAGTTGGTGGTCGGAACGTGTCGGGACCCCGGTACAGACCTTACACTTTGGTTCTGGTTCACAAAGTAGGTACCAGAAGGTCGTTACTGAACTCAACCTGTACAAAAACTCGACTACTTTTGTCCTTGAATATCTTTTTACAGTCCTTTTTCGGAGAAAGAAATTTTAAAGAACAATCTCTGTGGTTGTAAAGTTAAATATGTATTTGTTTCTTTTATGGTAAGGAGGAGTTCTTGATCTAGACATTTGGTGACAAATTTCATCAACTACATCTCTCTGACGTTAAATCATTCTACCCTTTTTCCGATTGGAGTGTAGGGGATATAAAAAAGGAGGAACAAATGAGTTAATATGTTCATGAAGGTGTTGTTCGTCTGGAGATTAACACATGTGAAGTCACTTTCTCTTTACCTTGAGCGACATTTTATCTAAGAACCCACGTTGATTTAATGTATGGTGAAGAGTATGAAGAAAAAAATTAACGGGTAATGAAATTTACTTTTGTACGAAATCTTTTCTTGACATTTGTGAGTTTCGTGAAGAGTTCCTGGTCAAAGGGAAGGAGGACGACTATGTTATTTCGACACAAGGTAAAAGGTTATAAGAGGTCGACTTCCAGACTCAATAAAGTTTTGACGTAAGTACCAAGAGGGTCATTTTGAACTCTCAAGGTGAAGGTCTAGTGAACTGCTCGTCTTAGGTCGAAGTCAGGGAGAAAATCGTTTACTTAGATGGAAGCACAGATAAGTACACTGTACTGCTCATAAGGGATGGGAGTACATCACTTCAGCGAGCTATGTGAGACAAGAGGAGTGAACTGTGTGTCTGTTCAGTAGTACGGGTAGTACGAGGACCCGTCGTCCTCTCCCCAATCTTGTACTCGACCCCGTAGTCCTTTGGGGTGACCGACATCGGAGGACGTGTCAGGTGGATTCGGAAGACTCGGACTCAAAGGAATAGACTTTTTACCCTTTATCGTTTGGACGAATGGAGGATCACAGAAGATCCCCTAGTCTACTCTAGTGTGTACAATTTTTGTGGGGTTATCGGTGAGTTTATCGTCAAGGTTATTGGTAAAATTTTTGACAAGGACACTCCACAAAACAACGAAAACAACGAATTGACCGTACTTCTTTTTCTTAGGTTTTTAGAGTAAAGGTCCAAGGTAAAAGTCCAAGGTTCTACCCTTTTACCATGATAAAACCAACAAGAAAAATTTAACAAGAAAGAAGGACAATTCTCAGACCAAGAGTCACTCTACTTGGGAAGACTCTTGAGGTCGTGTGAAAACACGGAGTTGGGGTCGGGACGAAGTGACGGCAACGAAGAATATTCGTCTCTATCACAGCAAACCTGTTTAAATTTATTTTTTAGGAGTATACAATCGAAAATACTAAAAGGGCCTTACATCCACTAGATGTATCATGATCGGTTTCACACTTTTCCAATCTTTTCTACGTAGGAGTATAACACAGTCTTTGATGTCTTAGAGAAACTTTAGGTAAAAGAATCTATTTTTTTTTTTGATCTGACTATAGACACGAGTCACTGTCTCTTTCTTTTATAAAAAAAGGAATGTTATAAACACTTAAAACCTCGTTTGTTAATTAGAAGTGACACGGTAAAATAACAATACATTTTGGAGAAAGAGTATTAGGGTGAACTTCGAACTTAGGGTGTTTCTTTTGAAATACGGTACTTTGTGTGTGTGACAAATTCTGTTTGTCCTTGATCCTTTTGTGAGGGGTTTACTGGATGATGAAGAGAGAGGAAGGGTCCCCTCCAAAACAAAACCCCAGGGGTTTTCCTAAAAATTTTTAGTTGTGACCGCCCGAAGGGATCACCAATCTTCTCAGGATGGTTACGTCCTCTGTACCCAAGATAGCGACTAGACCCTTCCTCATGGTTTCGGGTCCGTGGTGTCGATGACTCGGACACGAGACCTCGGGTCTTCGAAGTGGATGGTTCGGGTCTGTGGCGCTGACGGCTTCGGGTCCGTGGGATCTCCGGTACGAGACGTTGTTCTCTTCGGCAGCGTTACACTTCGGGCGTCTGGTGTTGATCTCGTCGGGGTGAACGGTGTCGATCTCTGTCTTTTCGGACGTGTCGTTCCTCCTTGGTCTTGTCGGTTTATTTATATATATATAATATATATATATATAATACATATATATGTATATTTTCATAAANGACGTTGTTCTCTTCGGCAGCGTTACACTTCGGGCGTCTGGTGTTGATCTCGTCGGGGTGAACGGTGTCGATCTCTGTCTTTTCGGACGTGTCGTTCCTCCTTGGTCTTGTCGGTTTATATATATATATATATAATATATATATATATAATACATATATATGTATATTTTCATAAAAGTTTTTAGTTGTGACAGATGACTTCCTCCCCGTCATCTCCTGGACTAATGTACTGGTGGGGGTGTCATTCTCCTACGACTACATCTTAGATCGAACCATAGTCCCGTGACTTCAGGCAAGAGTCGGGTTTAGACCGTCGTTACCTTCGAGTTCATAACTGTGTAGGGTTAGGTCACCATGGTGTCATGGAACCAATGTAGTAAGGATAGTCCCAACGTCGTTCCTAGGTCACTCTAGTATGGTCATCTTTACGACGGTCTCGACATTTCGTGACAAATTCACTGTCGGAGTAGAATACTGTACTAGACGAACACTGTCACGGGACCAGGGCATTGGTGCTTGTCTGTGGTACGACGGTAGTTTCGTACAACTTCTTGCGTGCACTACGAAATACTAACCACTTTGTAGACACTTCGAGACAACAAGATAAAACTAGAACGGGTGTTTTTAAGTCACTAAGTTCCTTGACCCTACTGTTTTGTAGGTATGGAGTTCCACCTCTACATCCTCGTGGTTGGGGTTTCCTTTTATAAGTGTGTGTGGTTTATCGACGAGAAGACCGTCTCTTATGGTCCTAAGTAGGTCGGAACGTCTCCATCGAAGAACGGATATGTAGGTGTGTCCCGTCGTTTCACCTTACGTCCAACGAAAATGAGAGGAGGACGTAGACCGTACTGACTCCTTCTCTCTGTCTCTGGTTTTGTGTGTACATCAGGTTTAGGTCGGAGGAGTATTTCGGTAGTCAGGAAAGGACTGCAAGTGAAGTTGTCTTAAAGAGTGGTAGTTAACGGTTGGATAATAGTTCATAGATCGTGTTTTTCTGCACCGTTGGACTCAACCAAACCCCCGGTCACCAAAACGACGTCTAGAAGGGTGGAAGAGGTCATAATTGACGCAGTAGCGTCCGAAACAGAACCGGGGTATGAGTACTCAGTGTTTACCGTGAATGTATTTAGGCATGGATATAAACATCACAGAGAGAAACAGTCAAACAAGTCAACACCATAGGAAGAAGGACGGGGGTTTAAGATCGAATTATTACATCTCAGAAGATACAGAGGAACATGGATGTTGTGTATTGGTGAGTAAGTCTGAATGTCTACTGTTTCTCAACTCACCTACCTCGTCGTCGTTCCATTTTCCGACATTGGGGGTCTCCGTGGGTGTCCGTAGGTCCCGTCTTTGTCACCCAACACAAAAGAGGTTCTCGTGGAGTGAGATCTACGTCGATGTCACCTTGACCTATACTTGTGGAATAGCCGGTAAAGAGGATCTCCGAATAAATTGTAAAACAAATATATTTCAAAAATATATTGGCATATATTAAATATATTGGAATATATTAACTGAAAGACTTTAATCACGAAAATACGTTTTGTGTGGATCGTAAACTTTTCTTTCTTCCATTCCGACTCTCGGAGACCTCCGATATACCGTAGAAAAGTGGTTTTGGTCTTCACCAACGGAAAGTGATGAACAAAGAGTACACACACACACACACACACACACACACACACACACACACACTCTCAAGTTTATTTAGAAAAGATGTTTTCTAAGTGTGACCTTAGTACTTCAAATAACTTGTAGTGACCTTTTATTGTGGGAGGTTGGTTTGTAGGATAAGTGGACACAGTAAGTGGATAAGTAAAGGACAGTTACTCACGTTCCGTCGTGTAAGGACTTTCTCTCGAAAACCGTGAACACAGATACGGGGGTCTTCGGACAAGTGATAGTCACGTAAGTACCTTTACTTCGACCCCGAGTAAACTCCGTAAACCCGTTTGTCTTATCTTCCGACACTTATTCACGATACCTATATTTGTCCAGTCTGAGTTCTCTGGTGTGTCTCCAGTCTATCCGGGAACATATTGGACCACTTAAAAAAAAAAAAAATGAAATAAAATGAAATGTTATGACATAACCAAAACGGTATATAAATGTACTTAGGTGGTGCCCACATGTACGCAAGGGTTTATACTTGTGGGGAGGGTGGAGGGAGGGGTATTGTAGAGAGACCCAGTAGGGACACGTGGTCGGGGTTCGTACGACATAGGTCCACGTAATAAAATACTTAAGTCTAATTGGGATTTGTTTGAGGGTTCTGTACTATCGGTCTACGTTCTTTACAGACTATCTCAAACCATATATTCCACCCAAATTCACATTATTAAGTTATTATTATTATTATTTTTAACTTCCTCTCCTGAGTCCCAGAGGAGAATGGTAATGGACTTATATAAGTTACAGACAAACTTTCGTTATTAATCTCAGACTAATTTGTCAGGAAAAGGTCGTTTCCGATAACTCGTAGAAAGATACATCGACATAGCATCCATTTACACACTTAACGAAGTTAATCCAGGGACAGAGTTCACCCGAAGGGATCTACGTCTCGAAAGGTACTTCTAAAAACACTCACACTACAATCCACACGAGATCTCTCTCTCCTTGTCTACGTTCTCTCCCGGCGTTCACTCCTGTCGACCCATAATCGAAGTCGAACTAGAGTTCCGCTGGTGACCCCTAGACGAATGTGGTCTCAGTAGGGTCTAACTCCCTCCCGGGTCTGGGGACACACGAGAATCGACGTCCCCCTACCACGTCAGTGTACTCGTACTTGAGATCTGTGTCGGGTCCGACTTTCGCGTCCGAGACAAGGAGTGATACACTGATACACACGTACGAGTCAGGGATTTATACAGGATGAGAAAACATTGAGGTATCTGATATCGGGTGGTCCGAGGAGACAGGTACTCTACAGGGTCCGCTCTTATGACCTCACCCAACGGTAAAGGAAGAGGTCCCCTAGAAGGACTGTGTCCCTAGCTTGGACTCAGAGGACGTGACTGTCCGTCTCAGAAATGACGACTCGATGGACCCTTCGGGAACCGGTCAACTCGTTGTCCTGTGAGTGTCTAGGTACTACCATCGATTCGACTACCCTGACTTAGAGATCTTCGGTCCGATACACCATCCCCTACACCAAAAGTAGGGTTGGGACCGGAGTGATTCCTGTACTGTCGTACCAGTACTTGGGGAGTACACTGGTGATTGATAGTTAACGGAGTAGACATTTTATCCCTGTCCCCTACCATCTTTACCTAATCTGGTAGGGATATGAAGGTTTTACTTTACTAGAGTTATTATCTTCATCCCCCTCCGAGTGACTCCTTATTACCTGAAAAAAAGATAAGTACCTTTCCTCAAGTAATTACATTTACACAGGAACTTATTGGTGAGGTAACTAAGAAGAAGAGAGTGGACCTTATCGAGATCTATGTGTCCGTTTAGATTCTTCTGTCCGTCATTTCAACGGGACTTCCGTATACAAGATTTTTTCCTACCGTTGCGAGACAAAAGTCTGTTTCACGAAAACACCGTCAAACGGATTTCCCTCGTAATTACGTTGGGTCGTTGGAGTAAATTGACTGAGGACATAGCATCGTTTAATCTCCGTTCTCCGGCCTCATTTCGTACTCGGTTTCCAACAGGGACTTTTTGATATGGTAGAGATCCCTCTTACCAAACCCTTTTAGATAGTCGAATATTTATACAAATAAGAAATGTGTCGGAGAAGAGACCCTTAAATAGGATGTTCATATATGTATACTTTACGGTAAATACACTCAAATAGGAAACAAGATGAAAAAGTTTTTATCAGGTTCTAACGTTCGTTGAGTCACCAGGTAGTTATTTCTTGATCAAACTTTATTATTGTTGATACCATGGAAGGTATGTCATCTTATGACACATTGGTTCTTGTAGACATGACCATGTCTTTGAAGAGGTCTTATATAACTATTCACTCTCGCGTTTCCCTTCTTATCGTAATAGTATCTAATCGTACACAAAATATTTGTATACGCGTATACATTACGAACGAAGAAAGACACATTACCTCCACTATTCTAAGATATGAATGTGAGTTCACATTGGTATCGATAGACCCTCAGTTGAAAACACATATACCTTTCTATGTTTTTTTTTTGGACACTCACCAATGGATATTCGTTACTCCATCACTCTTTTACCCCACATACCTCTGCGTCCATCCTCACTCCTTAGAGTGGTCGTGGAAAAAATTTTGTAAAAAATTTTACTTAAAAAAAATTTCATATCAATGAAATATAACAACACAATCAAACATGACATGTCGTTCTACTTGGTCGGTTTGTATATGTATATAGGGGAGGGAAACCTGAAGGAAGAGTAAGTCCAGTGGTCAGTAATTAGTGGTAACGGTAAAATGTATAAAAGAAATACCTAAAAAGCGGTTTGTGGTACATAAAAAGACATTCCTCTTACCTCATTGACGAACTAACTTTTACTTGTACTTTTAAAATTTTCCTCCGTTAGTCTAGACCAGTAAGGTTGAAGGAAATAAAGTACGAAAGCAAGACCCTAATCGTTTGATACCGACCACTAATTTGTCACTCTGGTGTACCGAGGGTTACGACTTTTACAAATGAGAGACCACGAAAGGTCTTTCAAACGATTCAGATCGACATTTAGTACCTCAATAAACACTTCGTCGACACTGAGGTGGATAGTCACTCGAAGTTCAGGACTTCCCAAAACAGAAGAAATGTAGTCGAAAGACTGGTGTCCATCAATACGTGTTTCCCCTTTTTTCCGTACTATAACATGGTCAATGTTTCTCGTAATTGAGACCCGTGTTTCTCGGGTCCAACTTCGGGTCCGAAACAAGGAGTGATACACTGGAACTCGTCGATTGAAGAACTAGATTCATACCAAAAGTAGACATTTTCCACCCGTCAATACCATGGAGAAAGTGTCTCGACAAACCTTTCAATTCATATAAGTACAGCCGTTCTTCAAATTGTGCTACGGATAACCATAATAGTAGATTATAAAATTAAAAAAAATATTTGTCCCACTACTGGTCAATTTACACAAACCTCTTCTGTGGTACCCTCCACTCAAAGGAAATGACTAGTTTGATTTCAACAGTAAAATCATCGAGACTCGTATAGAAAAAATAATTTGTGGTGGTTCTCTATTATTGGATGGTTCTCGTACATGAAAAAAGGGAGTCGGTCCCTAGTGCTAATACTAACCTTAAGACCTAAAGAGGGGAGAACCAGGTACGTTTCTTGGTTTCACTACGGAATGATTCACTACATAAAGGAGTGGAGGGTCTCCTGTACTCGGGGTTCTACGAGTCACTTCTCTCCTACGAGTTTCTCAAGTACAAGAAACATTGACCATTTTCACAAACTTTTTGTGTTGTGGGTTAGGAGAAACCTTCTAAGAGTATATATTCTCGTGTCGTTCCGAGGGTGTACAAGACGTCCTTTCTCTTGACCGATTGAAATTAAGTTGTAAGAAGTTTAAAATAATCTTACGCTTTCAGGAAAAGGACGTATTACAACGAGGAGACATCACATGGTAACCCTATGTTGGGTTCTTAGTGGGTTTAATATGATGAAGTATGAAAACAGTGTAATTTTCAGAACGGTTTTGCATTTTTTTTATTTTTTATTTTTTTTTTTTGACAATAATCGAGGTGTACCTTGACTTTTATCTTTTAATGTATTTAAACTGAAACAGGTTTCTTCTATTCCAAATACTAACGAGATCCTTTTAATGGAAGATTGTAAAGATGAGACATTATTTACAACAATATTAATACCAGGTACCTTTATATAAACGTAACGGACACTCACGTATGTTCATTTACTTAACCGAAAGATTTGTTGGGGTCGAGATTAGGACGACTAGGTACTCGTACTCTACCATCTGTCTCACAGTAAACTACTATTACCGTTCTCGTCATACACTTCTAACGTCAGTGGGTTACTGTAGTACCACTAAGTACCCTTTTTCCGTGAATTTGTACTCGGATCACGTTTATTAGTTGAGTCAGGGTTGACCTCTCCCTAACTACCTAACGACTTATTTCAAAGGAAAAAGGGACCAATGTCTTAATTATGTGTAAGTACACCTTTAAAAAATTCCATCTTTTATTCTCGGTAGATTTTGGAATACTGGAGATTTATCAGTGTCAATTGTAAGACCAAATAAAAATAAGGTCACATAACAGATATATGGATAAAAATGTATCAACTCTTATGTACACATATATGTTTGTAACAGAGGATATAAAACACGAATAGTATTGTATTCGTACAAGGGTACAGTAATTTTTGAAGTATATTTGAATTAAACATTACTAGTGTAATAGACTTACATAGTAGTAAGAAAAAATTTACCTGATTATATCTTGGTATGATGATTATCATTATTATTATTGTTGGTCAAAGTATGTAATATTTATCTAATTTTCAACGAGTTGAGGTATTTTCATGAGATTTTTGTTCATTTGACTTTCAGACTTCTTGAACTCTACTGATAAACCGGATTGTACAACTCTCGTAATTAGATAGACGGAATTACTTTCACTTTCACTTATAGTGAGTCAGCACAGGTTGAGAAACGTTGGGGTACCTGTCAGGTACCTTAAGAGGTCAGATCTTATGACCTCACCCATCGGTAAGAGAAGAGGTCCCTTAGAAGGGTTGAGTCCCTAGCTTGGGTCCAGAGGGTGTAACGGAATTATCTTCCGAGGTCTATTATATCTTAAAAGAGTAGTGGTACCCGATAAGACATTTCTCTTACTTCGTAGACATATTAAGAAAAATTTTTTTTTATATTGTCGGGAAATCACACTTTTTGTTTACCAAGGTTTCTGGGGGTTCAAGTGGAAAACGAAGATAAAGGTCGAGAAAGAGGGAAAAGAAGAAGGAGAAGATGGGAGTTGAGTTAAGAAGTACGTGGTGAGAGAGGGGCAGGGATGCCGGGGGAGAGAGATAGAGACAGAGAGAGACCACTTCAACCCGGAAAGTGAGTGAATTATCACCTAAGGACGGTTTTACATCACAACACATATATTTATTTGTGGAGGACTGTGGTGTATTGACCTTTAGAAAATCCCGAGGTGTCTGAGATATCCCAAAACGTGAAACGGTTTTTAGGGATTAGTAAAGAAACAGAATTTCGTCACCGAGGGTTCTAAATCAAGAGTGAGTGGTGGAAACATTAAAAACAAAGTAGAGATACGAGATAAGATATACATAATATATCTATATCTATCTGTTATGACATATGATATTATGTCTTATCTTATAATATATTATGATGTGATATGTAATATTTTGGTCCCAAAGTTATGTCAAAAAGAACGACATATTGATTTTAATAAGAATAAAATTTCCAAAGTACCTTCTGAACTTTTTCACATTTTAATAAAAGTACTAACCACTCATTGTCGAGAGTTTAAAAGTCAACATTGACGACTATTATTGTTACACCATTTCTTCCTTCTGATAAGTAAAGAGTTGGCACAAACTTCGGAACGTGGAAAAAATCAGTTCTAATATGGGGACTCCTAAGGTATAAAAAGGAAAGTAAATACGTCAAAATATAACGAGACCGAGACACAGAAAAGTCACCTCTGTTTCGTCCTCAGATTCCTTACCGTTTGAGGACTTAAGTCAAGATACTATTATTTTATATAATATTAGGGCACCCATTCTCCTACGGTAGACAATTTTAGATTGTGAAAAGACAAACTTGTTACTAGACAAGGAGGGACTTGATATATGTAGTCACTGGTGTATAAGTTTATATGGAATTATTGGTATGGGACGTAAGGTGCATCGATTGGTTTTTTTGGTTAGAACAAACAAAATACGAGAGCATGTCACTTTGAGTAACCCTTTGAGTAATACCCTATTTTAAGTAAACTCGAATTGGTCGTAAAAGACTTACAAATAGTTCAAGACTCAATAGAGGAAATTAGGAATGTGTTAGGATATCCAACCGTTAGGTAGGGATAATGTATAGTTAATGTGTCTGTTCTTTTCGTTCGGAGTCTTCAAATTCCTTGAACAGGTTCCAGTATCTCGATTAATCACACTCTCGGTCTAAAGGTCAAAAAGAGTACCCTTATTTGCCCAGATCAACGCGTCGTAAGTTTGATGTATGTGATCCTGTTTCATAACAGTCTCTTGGAGGTTTTTGAATCACGAAAAGGAAGATCAAGGACTTCAGATGTCTTTTCAATTATGTGGGTGGACATGTGAAAAGTCTTTTATGGATAAATATAAGTCTTTATTACTTTTCCAGGTGTGGAGGAGTCACTCACCCCCTTTTTTTTTTTTGGCAATAGTCGAGGGATCTTTTTATTAGTCTATATGAATCTTAGAATGTGAGACTTCAGTCCTACGAAGGAACCTTTAGAGAGTCATGTAGAGGGAGTAAAAGTCTACCCCTTTGACTCAGGGTCTCTGAAATTCCCTAAACTAGTTACAGTAAGATTGTTGACCACCGTCTTTCCTCTGGTCCCGGGCACCGACATCAAGGGGTAGGGTCCCGGAAGGTGTAGGGTGGTGGTCGAATACACCCAGCGGTGGGTCTGACAGGTGGTGCAAATTAGTAGGCGGTCGACGAATGACTCATAACCTGGACACGGCCTGTCACTCGTCCCGAGTGTCTCGAAGGTAGACTCTCCCTTTTCTCTTACTTAGTTTAATAATAGTGTTTGGAACTTTTCGTAGTCCTTCCTTTGTTTCTCGACTTTGTCGCTTGTTCAACCCACCTCACAAACCCCATTTTTTTTACCCATTAGTCCTTTCCGGGATACCTTCACTGTAAATTCGTCCGTTGATTTCCTTCGCCGCCCACTGACTTTTCTAATCATCCTCCACTCTCCTTCTTCTTAAGATCGGTTCCCTTGTCGCACAGATTCATGACTCTTGAGAATTCGAGTTGACTCAAGACAAAGACTGGACGAGCGGAGATCGACTGGAATCAGGTCCCTCGTCCTGCCTGACAAGGGTGTGAATGAAGTGTAAGAAAAGTCTTTCAACTTCATGTAATATAGGTGAGGAATGACTCCTCTTCGCGGAGTAGTGTTAGAGCTTCCTTTGAGGGGAAAGGTGTGTTTAAAATCAATTAATGGAACCTTGGATCTGATATGTGTTATTTAATATGAAAAAGACAAGTCGAAAATGGAATCCTCGGTTTAATCCTTCTCCCCTCTGAAAGATTTGAACTTCAAGTCCTTAGGTTTCCAACTCAGAAATTATAGTGTATCTTCAGACATAAAAATTATTATGTTATTCTTCGAAAATTTTTATCATGTCGTGTAAAACACCACCAACAATAATAGAGACCCTTATTATAATAAAGTCTAAGTGGACAACAAATCGTGACAGCAACTTAAAGTTGACATAAAAGTTTATGACGAAGATAGATCGGTCCAGATCGATTTCTAGAGTCGACTGGACAATAATTCGAAACGCGGGAAGTCTTTTACTTTATCATACTATATTTATACCGTAGTCTGGTTGGAATTCTGGGAGTTCCCAAGTGCGTGGTATGATTCTTGGTGAAGGGACTTATTTCCTTAACCAAAATATACATATACATATATATAGTTGGTTTGAGAGGAGATGAAGTTGAACAATAAGTCAGTGACAATGTCATTTTTTTTTTTTTTCTAAAGTCGAATGACAAACGTGACATCTTCCATGTTTCGTTGAAGTTATTTCCTTTTTTTCTACCAAGAAGAAGATCCGACAAATGACCTAAGACGAACTTTTAATTGTGGAAACAAGATTTATGCCAATTCGGACTTATCGTGTCGAAACATGACGGTTCTTGGTGATAATAGATCGGGTCCAACCCATTTAGGTGACTAAGCCTTAGTACCTCAGTATCCTTGGTTCATAAGTCTCTCGACTGTTAGGTTCAGTATGTACCTAACAGTTAACACACCGTCGCCCACTCCCCGTATATCGTGGGGATATCGAGGGGTGGGTAACAAGTTCCCAGTTGTCATGAAAGAGTCGTCTACCGTCCTATCACAAAATTCCGACATAACAACGTCCGGTTAAACATCGAGCATTTATATGAGTCCTACAGCAGCTATGTGGGTATTGTCAAAACTACTGGAAATTAGGTGTTTGACCAAAATCTTTTCCGTCTCCTTGGTCTCTAGTTTAACGGTCGTAGGTGACCTAGCAGCAAAAAACTACTAGTTAGTTCTCTCAAGGTCTTTTTGTAGATAAAGACGAAATAACTGATACCGTTTCGGAAACTGACACACCTAGTGTTATTTGACCTTTTAAGACTTTCTCTACCCTTATGGTCTGGTGGACTNCCTTCGTTGTCAATCTTGACCTGTACCTTGTTGTCTGACCAAGGTTTATCCTTTTCCTCATGCAGTTCCGACATATAACAGTGGGACGAATAAATTGAAGATACGTCTCATGTAGTACTCTTTGCGAGCCGACCTACTTCTGGTTCGACCTTAGTTCTAACGGCCCTCTTTATAGTTAGTGGAGTCTATACGTCTACTGTGGTGGGAATACCGTCTTTCACTTCTTCTTGATTTCTCGGAGAACTACTTTCACTTTCTCCTCTCACTTTTTCAACCGAATTTTGAATTGTAAGTCTTTTACTTCTAGTACCGTAGACTAGGGTAGAGATGTACCCTTTATCTACCCCTTTGTCACCTTTGTCATAGTCTGAAATATAAAAATCCGAGGTTTTAGTGACGTCTACCACTGACGTTGGTACTTTAATTTTCTACGAACGAGGAACCTTCTTTTCAATACTGGTTGGATTTATCATATAAGTTTTTGTCTCTGTAATGAAACGGTTGTTTCCAGACAGATCAGTTCCGATACCAAAAAGGTCACCAGTACATACCTACACTCTCAACCTGGCACTTCTTCCCACTCGTGGCTTCTTAACTACGAAAACTTGACACCACGACCTCTTCTGAGAACTCTCAGGGAACCTGACGTTCCTCTAGGTTGGTTAGGTAAGACTTCCTCTAGTCGGGACTCTAAAGAAACCTTCCTTACTACGATTCCGACTTTGAGGTCATGAAACCGGTGGAGTACACTTCTCAACTGAGTAACCTTTTCTGAGACTATGACCCTCCCTAACCCCCGTCCTCCTCTTCCCCTGCTGACTCCTACTCTACAGACCTACCGTAGTGACTTGACTACCTGCACTCACACTCACTTGAGGTCCTCAACCACTACCTGTCCCTCCGGACCGCACGACGCTTGGTACCCCAGCGTTTCTCAGTCTGTGCTGACTCGTTGACTTGACTTGACTGGACTTGACTTAGGTGTTCTTAGTCGAAGGGGAAAAGGTGCACAGAAGGGGAAAAGGTGAGGTGGGTGTGCTCAGAAGTTGGGGTTCGGGTGGACGTGGCGATAATAGAGAACTGCAAGGGAGTGAAAACGGTCAGAAGAGAGAATTTTACAGAAGAGAGGACCGATTAGGACGAGGTTCCAGTCCAGAGACACACTTCACTTTCAGTGAGTCAACAGAGGTTGAGAAACGATGGGGTACCTGATGTGTCAGGTACCTTAAGAGGTCCGGTCTTATGACCTCACTTATCGGAAAGGGAAGAGGTCCCCTAGAAGGGTGGGTCCCTAGTTTGGGTCCACAGGGCGTAACGTCCGCCTAAGAAATGGTCGACTCGGTGGTCCCTTCGCACAGAGGCACTCCAGAAGAGATTAGAGATCGGAAGGAGGAGACGCGAGGAGGTAGGGACACAGACGTAGTGAGTAAATCTACGGGGTCTTACTGATTATAAACGACCTTATTACTTAAAAAATCCTTCGTCACACCAGTCAAAGGTATTGTTGACTTTATTGGCAATCTTAAGGACCTGACCTTGACTGTCTGTCCAACGACGACAACATCGACGAAGACCGTCCTATCGAAAATCCAATTAACGCTCGGATTAGTCTGTGAAGAATATGGTATACCGACGACGGAAGAATGTCTCTTGTTCGTTGTGGTTGAGAAGAGATAGGGGTTCGACCGATAAAGAACGAGTAAACGTTTTATCAAAATTCACCCCTGTTCATTAACGTGACGGACGGTAGACTCAGTTTTTTCACAAGTCCCTCTCACATGGCAGGCCTGGTTTCCCCTTTCACTGCCGATACCTGGATCAATCGGGAAACTTACAACACACTGATAATGTTGGAGAAACAAGTACCTCTTCCCTCAAGGTATAGATAAATATCTCTTTACGGAAGGTTTCTTGTCTATTCCCTAGAGTGTCCTATTTCGGACTATTAGTTTTCCTAACTTTCTCTAAGATTCCAACAAGTGTTTCTTCTATATTCCTGTTACGACTACATGTTCTGACCCTACGTCAGTAACAACTTTTTTCTTTTAATAAACCTTTTACATTTTTATAGCGTTTCTCGGAGTACTGTAGGGTAATTGGCCGAGGATGTCAAAAAGTGTTGGAAAAGACCATGTGAAGAAAGGAAAAAAGAAAATATTTAGAGAGCTAGTAATAGGACGATAAGAGGTTAGATAAAACCGAAGAAAATGAGAAGAGACGAAGAGTACCGGACGTATAAGGGGTTTATATTGTATCGTAGTCAAGTCAAGTCAAGTCAACGAGTCAGCACAGGCTGAGAAACGCTGGGGTACTTAGCGTCGTGCGGTCCGGAGGGACAAGTAGTGGTTGAGGACCTCAAGTGAGTCTAAGTACAGGTAGCTCAGTCACTACGATAGGTCGGTAGAGTAGGAGACAGCAGGGGAAAAGGAGGACGGGGCTTAGGGAGGGTCGTAGTGTCAGAAAAGGTTACTCAGTTGAGAAACGTACTCCACCGGTATCATGACCTCAAAGTCGAAGTCGTAGTAAGGAAGGTTTCTTTAGGGTCCCGACTAGAGGAAGTCTTACCTAACCAACCTAGAGGAACGTCAGGTTCCCTGGGAGTTCGCAGAAGAGGTTGTGGTGTCAAGTTTGCGCAGTTAAGAAGCCACGAGTGGGAAGAAGTGCCAGATTGAGAGTGTAGGTATGTACTGGTGTCCTCTTTGGTATCGGAACTGATCTACCTGGAAACGACCGTTTCATTACAGAGACGAAAACTTGTATGATAGATCCAACCAGTATTGAAAAGAAGGTTCCTCATTCGTAGAAAATTAAAGTACCGACGTTAGTGGTAGACGTCACTAAAACTTCGGGGTTTTTTAATTCAGACTGTGAGAAAGGTGACAAAGGGGTAGATAAAGGGTACTTCACTACCCTGGTCTACGGTACTAGAAGTAAATGACTTGCAACTTGAAATTCGGTTGAAAAAGTGAGAGGAGAAAGTGAAAGTAGAATCTCCGAAAGGGTAATTAGGGATGGGTTTCGGAACCATCTTCACGAAGTCAAACCTGTTAGTAGAGTACAACGTCCACTTCACTCTCTGAAATCTTAAGTCCAGTCAAGTCAACGAGTCAACACATACTGAGAACACTGGGGTACTTAGCGTCGTGTGGTCCGGAGGGACAGGTAGTGGTTGAGGGTCTCAGGTGGGTTTACGTACAGGTAGCTCAGTCACTACGGTAGGTTGGTAGAGTAGGAGACAGCAGGGGAAGAGGAGGACGGGAGTTAGAAATGGTCGGAGTTCCAGAGAAGTTTACTCAGTCGAGAAGTGTAGTCCACCGGTTTCATAACCTCAAAGTCGAAGTTGTAGTCAGGAAGTTTACTTGTGGGTCTTGACTAGAGGAAGTCCTACCTGACCAACCTAGAGGAACGTCAGGTTCCCTGAGAGTTCTCAGAAGAGGTGGTGTCAAGTTTTCGTAGTTAAGAAGTCGTGAGTCGAAAGAAATATCAGGTTGAGAGTGTAGGTATGTACTGGTGACCTTTTTGGTATTGGAACTGATCTACTTGGAAACAACCGTACATTACAGAGACGAAAAATTATACGACAGATCCAACCAGTATTGAAAGGAAGGTACTTCATTCACAGAAAATTAAAGTACCGACGTTAGTGGTAGACGTCACTAGAACCTCGGGTCTTTTTATTTCAGTCGGTGACAAAGGTGATAAAGGGGTAGATAAACGGTACTTCACTACCCTGGTCTACGGTACTAGAATCAAAAGACTTACAACTCGAAATTCGGTTGCAAAAGTGAGAGGAGAAAGTGAAAGTAGTTCTCCGAGAAACCAAGAAGAAGTGAAAGACGGTATTCCCACCATAGTAGACGTATAGACTCCAATAACTATAAAGAGGGCCGTTAGAACTAAGGTCGAACACGAAGGAGGTCGGGTCGCAAAGAGTACTACATGAGACGTATCTTCAATTTATTCGTCTGATGACCGTACTATTAGTTCTGCAGTAAGTTACCGACACAGAAAGTCCTATCGTCCTTGTGTCCACCGGAACACATAAAACCATAACCACAAGTAGGTGACGAAAATCTCATTCGAAACCCTTCATGAACACATTATCAAACACAATGAGACACGTGAAAGATTGGTGACGGGATGAACAGGATAAATGAAGGACCCCTTTCTAATCTGTTTACTCTAAAAAACGAATTTTAGATAATAGAGTTACGGACAGTAAAATGACACCAGATAACACTAAAGTGTCAACTGGAGAATAATTTCTTGTTCTTATTTAGATTAAAAATTGCTCCTAAAAGAACCTCTAGTCCAATTGTAAAAACCACCTTAACTGAGCCCATAAAACAGTTTAATGTTTACCTTTGGTTTAGACTAATAAAATTGAACTAACTCGATATTATCTTTGGTTATAAATAACGTGTGAATGAATTGTGTGTCGTCCGTGACATATTTTACGAAATATTACAATAGAACGAATTATGAACATAGGTGAGAGACCTTATAATAGTGGTAGGATAAAAAGGTCATTCTGTAGTCTCTCAATTCATTAAACGGTCATTCACCACCTAGGTCCCAGTTTTCGAACCTAAAATAATAATTGTTTCTACAACGGTCAACAAAAGGAACTTCACTGGTTGAATGAAATAATGAAAAGATCTTTTACAGACGGTCTATAAGTTCAGACTTTTTGGTCTCAAAATAGACAATAAGTCAGAAAGTCTTCCATTTTTACCGCAAGTTGATTTTTTTGTTGATCAAGGTGTTGAGTTCGTTAGTGTATCATGAAAAGAACTCTTTTGGTAATTTACATGGACCACACGACTTTATAGATGTGTAGAAGGGTAAAACAGTGTGTTTTATAATGTCACTGTTCATAAATTCCCAGTTTTAATTTGAAAAAGTAACGTAGTAGTTCTCGTAAGAATTCATTTTGACCGTCAAAAAAAAGAAGGAAAGAAAGTGACACTCAAATACCACCACTTCTTATGATCTTATTAACCGAAAATAACCGTGGTGTCCACATGTCGGTCACGAAAAAGTGGTAGTCACTTTTCGTTTATTGGAGAATCACAACATTACTTTTGTCCCCTGGTCTCAGACACTTGGTGTGAAGTTCTTGGGATCCCAATTAACCTAAACCTCCTCGTAACAACTCGTCGATATACTTTGGGGTCTGAATCCCAAACCTTCTAGAACCTCCTTTTATCAGGGAACACGGAACAAAAATGAACAGAAAACTTTTCGTTTCTTGGAATGTTTACCCTCCTTCACCAGTCCCTTTCCCCCACGTAGAGGACTTTCAGGGGTAAAGAGACCCGAGGACACCCAGACCTTTCCCAGACTTACAAAGAGACATGGGTCACCACGTTCCCTCCGGACTTTCCTTTCACACCCACGAACAATCTTGACCCTTTCTCCTTACGTAGTTCTCCAGGTCATCCTTTGAGGTCTTGTCCCCGACTTACCTTCCATCTCCCCTGTGGAGTCCCTGGTTGTCGTGACCATTCTGATCCTGGTCTCTTTCTCGTTTCTTTTGGGAGGTCTACCCTCTGTCGGGACTGAACCTCTGCCTCGAGACTCGAACAGATTCAGGTAAACCCGAATCTGTACCGTATCTGATTTTTCGTCTTTGAATAAAGAGTGACAAGATCTCTGTCCTTTACGTTCTAGTCTTGTAGTTGTCTAAGTCACTGACCGTTCTTGGGTACAGGATATATAGGTATAAGAGTGTGACAGGAATGTACCACCTTCCCCGATCCCTCGAGAGACACCGGAGACTCGGTGGTCCCTCCGGGGTTTATTATCTATTATCGAATTGACACTAATAACAACGAATCAGGGATTCAACACAGACTGAGATTTAATAAGTGGCGAAGTAATACAATACAGTAACCAAATATTGTAAGTCAAGTCAAGCCAAGTTAGCGAGTCAGCACAGAATGACAAACGCTGGGGTACTTAGCGTCGTGCGGTCCGGAGGGACAGGTAGTGGTAGAGGGCCTCAAGTGAGTCTGAGTGCAGGTAGCTCAGGCACTACGGTAGGTCGGTAGAGTAGGACCCAGCAGGGAAAGAGGAGGACGGGGGTTAGAGAGGGTCGTAGTCTCAGAAAAGGTTACTCAGTTGAGAAGTGTACTCCACAGGTTTTATGACCTCGAAGTCGAAATCGTAGTAAGGAAGGTTTCTTTAGAGTCCCAACTAGAGGAAGTCTTACCTGACCAACCTAGAGGAACGTCAGGTTCCCTGAGAGTTCTCAGAAGAGGTTGTGGTGTCAAGTTTTCGTAGTTAAGAAGCCACGAGTCGGAAGAAGTGTCAGGTTGAGAGTGTAGGTATGTACTGGTGTCCTCTTTAGTATCGGAATTGATCTGCCTGGAATCAACCGTTTCATTACAGAGACGAAAACTTATACGATAGATCCAACCAGTATTGAAAAGAAGGTTCCTCGTTCGTAGAAAATTAAAGTACCGACGTCAGTGGTAGACGTTACTAAAACCTCGGGGTTTTTTATTTCAGACTGTGACAAAGATGACAAAGGGGTAGATAAAGGGTACTTCACTACCCTGGTCTACGGTACTAGAAGTAAAAGACTTACAACTCGAAATTCGGTTGAAAAAGTGAGAGGAGAAAGTGAAAGTAGTTCTCCGAAAAGTCGAGGAGAAGTGAAAGACGGTATTCCCACCACAGTAGACGTATAGACTCCACTAACTATAAAGAGGGCCGTTAGAACTAAGGTCGAACACAAAGAAGGTCAGGTCGCAAAGAGTACTACATGAGACGTATATTCAATTTATTCGTCCCACTGTTGTATGTCGGAACTGCATGAGGAAAAGGATAAACCTTGGTCAGACAACAAGGTACAGGTCAAGATTGACAACGAAGGACTGGACGTATGTCTAAAGAGTTCTCCGTCCAGTCCACCAGACCATCAGGGTAGAGAAAGTCTTAAAACGTGTCAACTAACACTAGGTGTGTCAATTTCCGAAACGGTATCAGTTATTTCGTCTTCTTCTACAAAAAGACCTTGAGAGAACGAAAAAGGTACTAGGTGACCTACAACCGTTAAACTAGAGACCAAGGAGACGAAAAAGATTTTGGTCGAACTTGTAGTCCCTCAAGCACCAAGTGAATAACGACTTCAGACCAAACCTCTTAAAACTCGTAATGAAATGATCGTACACTCTACTCACGTCAACACGAGTACTGGAGTTGTGGAGGGTTTCCGGGGTGGAGGATTGTGGTAGCGTACCCGGAAATCCTAAGTATCCTAAACCCTCTTTCTGTGTTTCTTGACCTGATAGTCCTAAAGACTGATAGTCTTTAGTGACCTAATCCGATTCTTTTGGGTGTGATCTGAACCAACTCAAAGGTGATACTTCTTTTTTGTGCGTTGAGTACTCGATCCGACCCAAGTGTGTCTCTTTATAAGGGTACACTGAGGTTCCGGGTCGACGGGATTGACACTCTCTAGTAAGGTAAGATCTGTCTCAGCGGACTAGTGGTGTCGAGAAAGAGGGGACGTCCCCGGGTCCACACACAACTGTGAGTGAGACTGGTTGTGGAAATAAAAGTTTCAGGTCCGGTAAGTTCTACCCTCATTACCTTCTCTTTGTAACCCGGTGAAAGGTTCTGTTGGAGTCTATGTAAATGTATGGTTACCTATAGAAAGATTACAACCTCTTTACGTCCGTAACACACGACTGTTACGTGGATGAATTAATATATTTGGAAAAGTGACGTTTTTTTGAGATTCATACCAAACTGATCTTGTTTTGTGAAAGAAGTGAATTTGTCTAGTTTAATTATTTCCCAAGTGATACGAATTTCTTGACACTCCAAGTTTCTCCGTAATTCGTTAGGAATCTTGTGACGTACTGTACCGTATTCCCAAAAAAGGGAACAAAAATTTTAATAAAGGAGTTTCCTTTATTTTTACAACGACTCAATCACCTCAGGAGGTCCTCCTGATTAATAACGATTGTTTCCTTTCTTGTGTCCACTCATTCAAAGTGGCCCATTTCACTTCTAGAGTGTCGGAGTATGAGTGACAGAGGGAAGGGTGAATAACTCTAGAAAAACTTTTACAGTAATTGAGTGTCTGTCTCAGTGGACCACTTCAAAATCCATGACTCGGACAAGTGAGTCAGTTCCGGTACAGAAGTCCGAATTGAGTGACTTTCGGGGGAAAACGAACAAGGTTCTGAGTCTCTCTTACTAGTCACCTGTGACCGTCTGTGATGTCTGAGTTTTGGGTCGGGACCGATACTCTCATGTGGGGTTTAGGACAAACACAGGTTCGGTACACACGGGAACTTGGATAGGGAATCGGAGACATATTGTATTAATGAGAGACCAAACACCCAACAGGTGACTTCGATACTCTAAAATAATATAGAGCTCAGACGTGGAGGTTGTCAGAGCAGTACCAAGACAGGAATACAGAAATCGACATCACCTAGAAAAGACCATCCGAATTCAGAAAAAAGTTGTTACCAGTAAGACATCTCACTATACTAAAACCACACGAGTACTCTCCTCCACTCGAATCCCAGGAAGATGAGACGGTAGAACCTGTGAGGGGAGGGTCGGAGAGACCTAAAGAAAATGTACCGTTTTATTATGGGTAGAGACAAGTAGGGTTCAGACTCATCGGTTACTCAATTGCGTAACGGTTAACAAAAGAGTTAACCTTCGTACATGTTATCTCTGTACTGGGGTGCCTTTACTTCACACTTCCGTTGACTTATTCGGTTTCAAGGGTAGGAGATGGAGTTTTTATCAATAAAATAAATGGAGTATCGTTATAATTTTGATTGTCCATTACCTCTGAATGATACAAGGTATGTAACACCGTAGAAATATGTATAATAGAATAAATTAGGAGTCTGGTTAGTAGTCATGAGTATAAGAAGGGGTAAAATGATAACTTCCTTACCAAATCCTTCCAAATTCTTCCATGACAAATCCTTCCAATTCATTGAAAGGAAAGTCTTGTTCAAAAAGTCTAAAGTTTCGTGTACGAGATCTTCGTATACATTTATATACTACGACGACGACGACGATTCAGCGAAGTCAGCACAGGCTGAGACACACTGGGGTATCTGCCGTCGGGTGGTCCGAGGGGGCAGGGACCCTAACAGGTCCGTTCTTGGTACCTCACCCAACGGTAAAGGAAGCCTTCGGTTTTAGTTCCACTTCAACATTCTTATACCATCTGCTCCCTTCTCAAACGGTTTTAATAAAATTATTCATGAAGTTAAAAGGTAAAATGAAACAAGGAAATATAGGTCGATAACTACAGACTTTTGTTACTGTTTTATTACTGCTTACGTATAGTTACTTTTTCTTGAGACTGACGGGGTCGACACAGAGAGGGTCAATACACTTTAAGGTAAAAAACATTTTCGTGGAAAAATTAAAATGAAAAAATTAACCTCATATTAACGAAATGTTACAAAATAATAAAGGACGTTATGTTATCGCACTTAGTCGTTATACATTTGTATACAGGGGAGGGAGAACTCGGAGGGAGGACGTAGGGAGTAGGGTGGGGAGATCCAGCAGGGACTCGTGGTTCGACTCGAGGGACACAATATGTCGTCGGAGGATGATCGATAGACAAGATGTGTGCTATCACGTACATTCAGTTACGATGAGAGAGTCAAGTAGAGTGGGAGCGGAAGGGAGAGACACAAGTGTTTGTGTAAGAGATACAGACGTAGAGATAAAGACGGGACATTTATCCAAATAGTCATCGTAAAAATATCTAAGATATGTATACGTAATTATATGTTATAAATAAAAAGAGAAAGACTGAATGAAATGAGACATACTGTCTGAGATCCAAGTAGGTGTAGTGATGTTTACTGGGTCAAAGTAAGAAAAATACCGACCCATTATAAGGTGACATATATACATGTAGGAGAAATAGATAGTAGACCGTTACCTTTAAATCCAACAAAGGTACAGGACCGATAACATTTATTACATCGTTAATTGTGACCCTATGTACACAGAAAAACTTAATACCGAAAGAGTCCCATATACGGGTCCTCAGTCTAACGACCCAGTATACCATCAAACTAAGGATCAAAAAATTCCTTAGAGGAACCACAAGAGGTGTCACCAACATAGGTAAATGTAAGGGTGGTCGATACGTTCTCAAAGGGAAAAGAGGTGTAGGAGAGGTCGTAAATAACAAACATCTAAAAAACTACTACCGGTAAGACTGGTCACACTCCACTATGGATTACTTTAAGACATAATTGAAGTTTTTTCTTTCGTTAGACTTCGGTACTTTAATAAACTTAGTAATGGCTTAGGGAGGGTTTCGTGTTACTAAAGTCTTATATATAACGTAGAAAATGATTCTGTATAACACTCATAGAAAAACACTCGGGGTACTTTTGACAAAGTCTTTCGGTTTCCGTTGTTGATCGTTTATAAACTCCTAAACCACGACCAACCTGGACTCCTTCGAACCACGAAGACCCCACAAAAAGACCAAATCTACCTCGTGGAACTGAGGTATAATTAGAGTTACTGAGTCATAACTCCATTTTCTTTTTTATCGAATTCGATTTACTATGTATCTGAAATTCCCCCAACGAATTTGAGGGGATTACTATTTAGACAAGGGGACGGTGATTTAATTTAAGAAGGTAATCCATATATATATATAACCCCAATGAAAGTAATCAAGTAAACTGTAGAAAAAACTCAAAGATGATATATAGCTGTTTTACTATCTGAATTCGAATGTTTCTACTCTTCGTTCCGAAGGATCAAAGTTCCTCAAACACAACATCTTTCCACTGTTTCTTTATCGTGACGAACCCTGTACGTTACCGTCTTCATATCCACTACCTCCCTTTCTACTTCACTCCTACTACCCCACCTCTCCCCTGTAGTCTTGACACAGGACTCCCTCTTTTCCTTGACCGATTCACGTTCACCCTTTTTTTGAACCCTACCCGGATACCGTGTTTCTCCCTTGTTCACACGTTCTCCCTCGGGGTCTTCACTCTCCCATCTTTCACCGTTCTCTACGGTAAGTTCCTCTATTCCTTACACCCTTCTTCATCTAAACCCCCTCAGTATTTCTCAAGTCAAAATTTGTAAAGTTTTAACTCTACGATTACCCTGTAGGTCCTCATTACAGGTAATTTGTTCTCGGAAAACTCTAGACCATGGGTCTCACGTTCAAGACCGACATCTATCTCTGTACCTTAAGTTGTCCTGTCGTTACAATCCACTCCGGTACATACGTCCTCTCTAACGGGTGACCCGAACTCATTTTCCTCCGATCTCCTTTAAACTCTAGACCTCCGAGCCTTTATGGACACGGTCTTGGTCTCTTACTTTCTCTTCTTTCTTCTTTCGTTTTTGTTTACCACAGTATCTTCGGTTCCCTCCTCTATAAAAAGGTAGGTCCTTTGAAAGTTATTTTATATCACTCCCCTGAAGGTACGACCAGGTAACCGATACAGGGGGACACGGGAGAAGACAAGTGACGGGGACGTTTCTTACAGTATCTATAAAACCTTGAAATATATTTACCTTAGTATGACATAATCAAAAATAGACAAAAGAAGATTATATAGTAAAATTACTGGTGTATGATAAAGAAACATAACGATATACTATTACATAAGTCAAATTACAGTACGTAAAATGGTTTTAAAAAATTTAATTAATTTTTACGATACCCCTGAAGGGACCGTCAGGTCACCAATTCTGAGACGTGAAAGTTGTGTCTCTCGTGTCCAATCTAGGGACTGACTTCTTGATTCTATGGTGCACGATGTGTCGTGTCGGTTTTTATATTTTAAATTTTTATTTTTTTTAAATTAATTTTATTTTATTTTTGTAACACTGATAGATATATTGGTTTGGTAATAAAAAGGAGAATTCTATTTAGGTGACTGGACTTTTGAAAATTCTGAAAAATAAATACAATGGTTTAACGGGAGATCTTTGAAACGTGGTTGAAATATAAGAGCAGTGTCAAACATTTTGTAGATTAAAGGCATCATACCGGGTGTTAACTTGTGTTTTGGGGTCTACATTAGGTTGATTGTAGGCACTCTCTACAGGGATGGACAGAATTTATAGGAGTGAAGGAAAATGTCATGTTTTTTATCTGAGGTTCGTGTTTATCAGAGGTTCAAGAGACTATTTCTGTTTTTGTCTTACCATCACAACCCTTTACTGGAACCTTAAATAGATCAGGTTGTTCGAGTAAAAGTCTACTCTGATGTTTTCGGGTCTCTCCTCTTTATAGTTTCGTCTGTATAAAGGTTACTCTTGGTTTGGTCTTTTAGTACACATCCTTTTTTTCCACGTTTCTTTGTTTTGTTTTACGTAAACCCCGTCGACGTAAACCTATCACTATGATACCCTCTAAAAAATAAAAGAGTGAAAAGGTTCACCAGATTTAGAAGTTATTCCTCGTACATAAAGAGTATGTCATCTCTTTTTACTGAAGTATATTTTCTTCCTTTTTTATCTTTCCTCTTCGACTCAAATATTTATCGTAAAATATCAGTAATTTACGTACAGATCATAGTATCACACTTTCCCAATGTTCTGTCCCCCTTTCCACCGAACTATTCAAATTCTTCTAAAACCTTCTTCTCATAAGACCTTCTCACACTTCAGGTTCTTAAGTATTTGCGTGCGTTCGTTCGTCTCGGACTCCTTCGTCGACAATTTTCCGTGGTCAGACATTCACAACACATTCAACACAGACCTTATCCGGTACCTCCAGCGATACACTTCCTGTCCCGAACATCACCGTAAATGAACACTCGTCAAACCTTTAGAACAGACAAACCTACTCCACTCCAACCCCACGATACTCGACATCCTTGTAGTACCCTACATTTACAAATCCTTAGTGGAAGTATCTCGGACACTGAAGGAGAGGGGGTTCTGGACTCGGAAGGAACAGATACATTCTCCATCTCAGTACCTTAGGTCAAAGTCTCCGAACAGAATTAATCTGTAAAGTGTACAGAGTGATTCCGACACTACCAAAATCGACTTACTTAGTGTCTTAGTGTTTGATAACCTCAACAGTCTTGTCTCTATTTTATTACAGAGGGTCTTCAGAGATTCGATTATTGACCACCCGGGATTATCTCAAAGGTCTAAATTAGTTATTTTTATAATCTGTGTTAATTTAAACCTAAAATCTATTCGTCACAATTACAAATCACATTGACCTCTCAGACACAAAGTCGGTCGTTGGGATGATCAGGTACTACTTTTGGGTGACGGGGCACTGACTTCTGACGTCATTAAAAGACTTTCGTCCTGTCAGACTAAAGGTCTTACCGGAATGTATACTTTCCGATATCTCGAAATACCGATGGTTCCAGTTGGACCGGGAACCCCTATCAAAAAAGTAGACATATTTTCTCAATGTTTATCATGGATGAAGTGTAACAACAACACTTCTAATTTACTTAATAATATTTGTTTTATATAACCTTTCTACGAATAATCCCAGTTTATAGTTTGTAACATTTGATTTATGAAAATAGACTTATCAGACGTCAGTGGAGAACTTGAATAGAGACTGGGTGATATAACCATACTTTATCCGAGTGTCAGGCCGAGGGTCATAGAGGTCGAACTACGTCTCTTTTGATTTTCTTAGGGAGTAGACGTTGTCTTCCCTACCGTGTCTAAAACTATTCCGTCACTCCTAAGAATAATTGGTAACATCGATTATAAACCTTTTGAGCAGTTACCGGTGTCCAGACCTTTTCCAGTCAAAAGTAAGGTTAAGGTTTCTTCTCGTTACTGTTTTTTACAAGTTTGATGGCGTGTTAACGTGAGTAGAGTGTACGATCGTTTCACTACGAGTTTTAAGAGGTACGGTCCGAATACGGTCTTAAAGTACACTTGGTACTTTGACGTCTACAAGTTCCACCTAAATCTTTTCCGTCTCCTTGGTCTCTAGTTTAACGGTTATAGGTAACCTAGTAGCTTTTTCGTTTTCTTAAGGTCTTTTTGTAGATAAAGACGAAATAACTAATACAGTTTCGGAAACTGACACATCTAGTGTTGTTTAACACCTTTTAAGAAGTTATCTATCCTTATGGTCTTGTGGAATGGACGGAGGACTCTTTAGACATACGTCCAGTTCTTCGTTGTCAATCTTGACCTGTACCTTGTTGTCTGACTAGGGTTTGACCCTTTCCTCATACAGTTCCGACATATAGTAGTAAGACGAAAAAATTAAATGTACGTCTCATGTAGTACTCTTTGTGACCCGACCTACTTCGTGTTCGACTTTAGTTCTAACGACCCTCTTTATAGTTATTGGAGTCTATACGTCTATTGTGGTGGAAAAGCCGTCTTTCACTTCTTGATTTCTCGGAGAACTACTTTCACTTTCTCCTCTCACTGTTTCAACCGAATTTTGAGTTGTAAGTCTTTTGATTTTAGTACCGTAGACCAGGGTAGTGAGGTGCCGTTTATCTAGCCCTTTATTACCTTCGTCACTCTCTGAAATAAAACCCCCCGAGGTTTTAGTGACGTCTACCACTGACGTCGGTACTTTAATTTTCTACGAGTGAGAAACTTCCTTTTCAATACTGATTGGATCTGTCGTATAATTTTTTGTTTCTGTAATGAAACGGTTGAACTAGACAGATCAGTTCCGATACCAAAAAGGTCATCAGTACATACCTACACTCTCAACCTGGCATTTCTTTCGATTCGTGACTTCTTAACTACGAAAACTTGACACCACAACCTCTTCTGAGAACTTTCTCAGGGGACCTGACGTTCCTCTAATTTGGTCAGTTAGGATTTCCTTTAGTCGGGACTTATAAGTAACCTTCCTGACTACGACTTCGACTTTGAGGTTATGAAACCGGTGGACTACGTTTCTTGACTGAGTGACTTTTTCTGGGATTACAACCCAATCTGACTTCCGTCCTCCTCTTCCCCTACTGTCTCCTACTCTACCAACCTACCGTAGTGACTGAGCTACCTGTACTCAAACTCGTTCGAGGTCCTCAACCATTACCTGTTCCTTCGGACCGGACGACGTCAGGTACCACAGTGTTTCTCAACCTGTACTGACTCGCTGACTTGACTTGACTATCGTTTATAAGTGAGTACTATCTTGGTAATAGAGGTGTCATAATGTAACCTTTATAATTTTCTTTCTAGTTGTAATGTCTGAGGGACGTCACTGGTGACCCCATAAGTGTCGTTGAACGGAAGGAATCTAATAGGTTAGGTCTTCAAGTTTTGTTCAATTGTTAGTCTTACTGGACCCCTTAAAAAGACTTCTAGAAAAAGTAATACTTTTATAAAGTTTGTAAGTTGTTTCGACTTTCTTAAAATATCACTTACGAACATTTGAGTGTCAGACCTAAAATGGTAATTGTAAATGTCATTGACAAAATAGTCAATAGACAGGGAGACAGGTAGGGAAATGGGTAGGAAATTATGTAGGAAAAAGAGGAATGTGTATGACGGTCCTAGATATATTAAAGGGACCTCTTGAAAGATTTTGACATTTAAAGTTACGGAGTTGGGGTCCCCAAGTATTTTGATGGGACATGTCATCTCTTTTTACTAAAATATATTTTCCTCCTTTTTTATCTTTCCTCTTCAAGTCGAATAACGGATAATATTTAACGGATAATATTAGTAAATTACGTACGGATTCTAGTATCATACTGTCCCTTATGACTAAGTCCTTTAAAAAGTTGGAGGAGTCAACTAAGACTACGTGTCGCTTCAAACCGTTATATAGTCAGTCTTCTTCGGTCCGATACGACAACTTCGATCGAGTACGACATCATTGTTCGTTCGACAGGATTTTTAGAGACTTAATTTCTCACTATTTCTACAAAGTAGAAAAAACAGAAGGAGGAGGTGAAGAAGAAAAACAAGACCTGATTACGATGTACAAGTAGTTGTCAACGGACCCGAAGTTAGACCATTGATACAATTAACTAGGGGACGACAAGTTTTATAACGATCATAGTATCGTTCCACTTTTCTATATGTCATTTGGTGCATAACCGGCATTTTGGGCGACGGATTTACACTGTGTGTAGGTGGAGACGGACGTAAAGTGGCCGGTTTCGTTCAGTGAACCCGTGAAAATTGTGTAATAACCGGTCTCCACATAATTACACAGAAAACAATGAGTTTTAAATAACTGACCTCTGGAAAGTAATAGTGAATATATTTAGTGGTCGGTGTCCACAATAATTATCAAAGACGTTTTTAGGGGGTTGTTACTTGACTCAAATTTTCCACTCCTACTCACCACAAAGGAGTGTCTCTTCGTGATAACTTTTCTTCGATATTATAAATCTTTGTATTACATTTTACGTCTACAAGGGTCTTTTTGTAGACGGAGACAAAGTAGCTGATACGGTTTCGGAGACTGACACACCTAGTATTATTTGGTACCTTTCGAGAATTTCTCTACCCTTATGGTCTGGTAGAATGGACAGAGGACTCTTTGGACATACACCCAGTTCCTCGTTGTCAGTCTTGAGACATACCTTGTTTGCTAACCAAGCTCTGATTCTTTCATGAAGTCCCGACAGACGACAGTGGGACAAACAAATTAGATATGCGACTCGTGTAGTACTCTTTACGTCCCGACCTACTCAAGGTTCGACCCTAGTTCTATCCGGTCTCTTCGTAGTTGTTGGAGTCTACACACCTACTATAGTGAGATTTCCGTCTTTTACTTTTCCTCGATTTCTCGGAGAACTATTCTCATTTCCTCCTCTCACTTTCTCGGTCGAATTTGATTTATAATTTTTTGATTCTAACACCGTAGGTCGGGGTAATGAAGTACCGTTTATCTCTCCCCTTTTTCACCTTCCTCACTGTCTAAAGGAGGAGAACCCGAGATTTTAGTGACGTCTACCACCGACGTTGGTATTTTAGTCTTCTACAAACGAAGAACCGTCCTTTCGACACCGTTTGGATCCGTCACACAACTTTTCGTCTCTCTAGTGAGACTGCTGCTTCAAGGCATACCAGTTCCGACGCCAGAAGGGTCCCCAGTGTATGTCAACACTCCCGACTTGACATTTCCTCCGTCTTGCGACTTCTTGGCTACGGAAGCTTGACACCACGACCTCTTCTGAGGACTCTCAGGGAACCTGTCGTTCCTATAGTTTCGTCAGTTAGAATTCCCTTTAGTTGGGACTTATGAGTAACTTTCCTGACTACGACTTCGACTTTGAGGTCATAAAACCAGTAGACTACCTTGTCGACTGAGTAACCTTTTCAGGGACTACGACCCTTTCTAACTCCCGTCTTCCTCTTCCTCCACAGTCTCCTACTCTACTGCCGTACCGTAGTGGGTACGTTACGTGTACTTCTACCCGTTTAAAACTCTCTACCACTCCCTCTCCCTCCGGACCACACGACGTCAGGTACCCCAGAGCTTCACAACCTGTACTAACCTGTCGACTTGTTTTGTAATTACATTTTATCGTGTCCATTGGTAATTAAATTATCTCTGAGAAACTAAATGTTTGTTCCTTAGATCGTAGACTCCTATGTCTCACTCAGAGAGTTCCAATGGGTCGATCAATTTTGGTCTTTACCAGATCTTGGTTCCAGAGGACTGAGGGTTTCAATACAAGTTCCGATAGAGGGACTTCGAGGTATTAAATTATTGATATGTGGTCCATAACTATTTATTCCGTGTCAGGAAGAATTGTTTTTGACGAAGAACCGGAAAACCGATTCTAGTGTACATCATACGCCCAAGGGGGCATCGAGCCACCATTTCTTAGGTGGACGGTTATGACCTCTGCGTTCTCTGTGTCCAGGTCAAGGACCCAGTCCTTCCAGAGGACCTCATCCTTTACCGATGGGCAAGGTCAATTATAGGTCTTCTACAATTCTTCTTCACCGTTATTATGTGTCTTCTTGATATGTTTTTTTCTAGAAGTGTTGTGTTTATTAGTGCTACCACACTAGTGAGTGGATTTCTGTCTGTAGGACCTTACGATTCAGTTCACCCGGAATCTTTCGTAGTGATACTTGTTGATCGCCTCCACTACCTTAAGGTCAACTCGATAAAGTTTAGGACTTTCTACTACGACACGTTCACGACGTGAGTTATATGGTCGTTTAAACCTTTTGAGTCGTCACCGGTGTCCTGATCTTTTCCAGTCAAAAGTAAGGTTAGGGTTTCTTTCCGTTACCGTTTCTTACGAGTTTGATTGCGTGTCAACGTGAGTAGAGGGTGCGATCGTTTCATTACGAGTTTTAAGAGGTTCGGTCCGAAGTTGTCATACACTTGGTACTTGAAGGTCTACAAGTCCGACCTAAATCTTTTACGTCTCCTTGGTCTCTAGTTTAACGGTTGTAGACAACCTAGTAGTTTTTTCGTTCTCTCAAGGTCTTTTTGTAGATGAAGAAGAAATAACTGATACGGTTTCGGAAACTGACACACCTAGTGTTATTTGACACCTTTTAACACTTTCTCTACCCTGATGATCTGGTGGACTGGACGGAGAACTCTTTGGATATACGTCCAGTCCTTCGTTGTCAATCTTGACCTGTACCTTGTTGTCTGACCAAGGTTTATCCTTTTCCTCATGTAGTTCCGACATATAACAGTGGGACGAATAAATTGCATACACGTCTGATGTAGTACTCTATGCGACCTGACCTTCTCCGTGTTCGACCTCAGTTCTAACGATCTTTCACTTTCACTCCAGCGAGTCAGCACAGGTTGAGAAACGCTGGGGCACCTGACATCGGGGGGTCCGAGGAGGCAGGTACCCTAAGAGGTCCGTTCTTATGTCCTCACCCAACGGTAAAGGAAGAGGTCCCCTAGAAGGACTGGGTCCTTAGCTTGGGTCCAGAGGACGTAACATCCGTCTGTGAAATTGGAGACTCGGTGGTCCCTTCGACCCTCTTTATAGTTAGTGGAGTCTATACGTCTACTGTGGTGGGACTACCGTCTTTCACTTCTCCTTGATTTTTCGGAGAACTACTTTCACTTTCTCCTCTTACTTTTTCAACCGAATTTCGAGTTGTAAGTCTTTTACTTCTAGGACCGTAGACCAGGGTAGTGAAGTACCGATTATCTACCCCTTTGTCACTGTCTAAAATGAAAAGACCAGAGGTTTTAGTGACGTCTACCACTGACGTCGGTACTTAAATTTTCTACGAACGAGGAACCTTCTTTTCAATACTGGTTGGATCTGTCGTATAATTTTTCGTCTCCGTAATGAAACGGTTATTCCAAGACAGATCAGTTTCGATGCCAACAAGGTCCTCAGTTCATACCTACACTCTCAACCTGAGATTTCTTTCGACTCGTGGCTTCTTGACTACAAAACTTGACACCACAACCTCTTCTGAGAGCTCTCAGGGAACCTGACGTTCCTCTCGGTCGGTCAGGTCGGATTTCCTTTAGTCGGGACCTACAAGTAACCTTCCTGACTACGACTGTGACTTTGAGGTTATGAAACCGGTGGACTACACTATTTGACTGAGTAAACTTTTCTGGGACTACGACCCTTTCTAACTTCCGTCCTCCTCTTCCCTGTTGTTTCCTACTCTATCAACCTGACGTAGGGGCTGAGTTACCTGTACTCAAACTCACTTGAGGTCCTCAACCACTACCTGTCCCTCCGGACCGCACGACGTCAAGTACCCCAGTGTTTCTCAGCCTGTGCTGACTCTCTGACTTGTCTTGACTTGACTGGGTAAGGTCACGAGAACGGACTTTTACAGGTACCTATCTCCTCGGACCTCCCGATGTCAGGTACTCCAGTGTGTCTTAGTCTGTACTGACTCACTTATTCGCGTGTGCGTGTGTGTGTGTGCGTGTGTGTGTACGTAAGGACAGTTCTTTAAGGGTCCGGGTCCTGAATACCAATTCTGAGACGTGAAGGTCACGTTCCACCCTCACCTAAGCTAGGGAGTAATCCCTTGATCCTAGGGTGTACGGTGCGGGTGTAGAGTCTTCTACTCTTTTTCTACTTCGTTGAAGTTCAAATAATCCGAAAGTCAATTTTTGTTTTTTCACTTCTTCAAGGGTCAGGGCACACTTTAAGAAAGTGCGTCGGAAATCGACTGAGACAGTCGTCCGCATGAAGTAGGATAAACCGATTATTGAACTTCGTCGTTACACAAAGTCTTGATTATCCCCATGACAGAAACTCCTATTTCAAGACAAAAAGAATTGACAAAAACCAGTCTCTCTCGGTCAAGGGTCGTTACGATGACTTTGAGTCGTACTACTGTGTCGAGGGGGGTCTATGTCCTACAAATTCACTGAGTACCCGGTGTTATCAACTCCTAGTAAGGATCCCGTATCAGTAAAGTACTAGACTATCGTCTTACCGAAAAGAGACTTTCTTTAAGTTAATGTTTTTGGGCTTGGGTTGGAACTTTGGGTAAAAGTAAATCTGTCTTCCTTTATAAAGTTTTCCATCTTTAGACTATTGTAAAAAAAGAATTTTACTGAAAAAAAAGACTATCTAAAAATTTGTTAAAACTCCTGATGGATTTTTATCCTATCAAACTAAGTGTTTTCTGTAAACTTTGGAAGTGTCCGATATTGACACTTCTGATAGGTAGAAATTTCTACGATTTTAACATGGCGTCATATTTTTAAGACATAGATTAGAAACATTTTTCGTACCTTACAATCTCGGCCATCATGAAGATTCGTAGTGATTGTACTCGACGGAACAAAATGTCTATTATTCGTAATACGAATAACTCACAAAGTGTACGGTCGTTGACCAGGTTCGTTAAATGAACGTAATAGTGTGAAACAGGAGTGTCGGTTATCCGTAATGGACAAAACAATGACTTCTCCGACTTCGAGTCTCTCCTGTTCACTGAGGTAATTTCAGTAGAGTGGTCTATTTCCAGATCCCACACTTGGATCTTGAGCTCAGGAAACTAGGTCTCAAGGAAATCACGCTTTTCCTCATATCAACAGTGACAGTACCCTGGTGTCCAGAGGATCTGAAGTTAAGTAGTTGTCAACGGTCACTACTAAGGGTTCCAAGGGACCCCTCTGGTTGTATTTATTTCGTTAAAGACGAGAGACACTCGAAGATCGACCGTTTCCTTTCCTCTCTTGTACCCGTTTAATACACAGACCTTCAGTACCCTTTTCTCTAAAAATTCGACAAATAGTCACTACAATTTACGATGATTTCTCAGTTTCTGTCATTTCAGATCTTCTCCTAGTAACTTATTATACTGTTAATACGCTAATGACAACTTGAGATAAAAAAATTATAAACAAATGAATCCGGTGCAGCTCAGAATCAATACCACGAACCCGAAACTACGGGGAGTCGTACAACCCTAGAATCAAGGGACTGGTCCCTAGTTTGGACTCAGGGGACGTAACTTTCCACCCAAGAAGTGGTGACCTGGTGGTCCCTTCAAGAATGATAACTTGAAATTTTCTAGTTAAAGTCTCTCATTACTCTCCTCTTTCATCGAACGTTCTCCAATCCCTCAGTTATTTTTTCCTCCTTCAATTTAACCTGTCAAAATCCAATGACCTTTTTTTCTCCTTTCTTGCACCTCTGTTGACCTTGTATGTATGTCTGTTACCACCCTTATAAAAATAAACCTAACCCTTCTTGATTCATACAACAAATGTCTTCTCTCTCACGATTGTCTCATCATTTAACTTACACCTTTTCTTTCTCTTCTAAACCCGAAAACCTCGTCCGTCCTCCTCTCCTAGGTAAGTAGTAATTTAATAAATGATAAAGTCGGTAATAATTTTTCATCTGTGGACTCTGTAGGAACCATCAGGTCACCAACACAGAGACGTGAGGGTCACGTCCCCCGGACCCAAGTTAGGGACCAACCCCTTGATCTAGGGTGTACTACGTTGACTCTCAGGTCCACGGTGGTGATTCTGGGTCACGTCGGTACATTTATTTGTGTCTTTTTATTTTAAATGTTTCTCTTTTTTCTCCTACTGTAATATGTCATCTGTAAACACGAAGTTCGTGATACAACCCCGTGACACCATTCGTTTCATAGGGGTACAACATATCTCAGATTATACCTTCTGTCTGAAATTCATTTGATATTTATCTATCTCGGATATAGGATACTTTTGTGATACTGTCTTTTGCGACTTCACGACACTCTCGGTTTCGTCTTTTCAATCGGAATCTCGATTGATTAACAAACGTACGTACGATTCAGTAAAGTCAGCACAGGTTGAGAAACGATGGGTCACCTGATATCGGGCGGTCCAAGGAGACAGATACCCTAACAGGTCCGTTCTTATGACCTCACCAACGGTACGGGAGGAGGTCCTGTAGAAGGGTTGGGTCCTTAGTTTGGGTGTAGAGAATTACAGAGGACTTAACCGTCCACCCAAGAAATGGTGACCGTCGTGGATCCTTCGGGTTTATCAACATATTATAGAAGGTTTACTCTCTTTCCTCTCTACCTCTTGTTTCCTATTTCCATGTGTAAAACTTTTACAACTCCTTTCTTCTATTAGAAGTGGAATTATCACTTATTATCTTCCTGACTTTACGAATAATTTTCACTCTTCTTACTTTTATACAAACTCCTAAACTCCTGTTACCCCTCTATATAATCTTAGATAGACACCTGTAGTTTAAACCATAGTCGTTTTCTCCTTATATAGACAGTTCTTTGTAATTCTCGAGAATACTTCTATCTATATTTGGGTCAACCGAGACTGAAAGAACCCCTTAAGAATCGTTGGGTCTCATCTGTGTTCAGTTCATTTACCATCCAACCCGTCTCTCGTCCGACCACCAAGAGTAGTGTCAGGGTTATCTTAAGTTTCCCACATTTTCTAAGTCTCAATGCTCTTACCGAGACCTTGGGTCGACCAGTCCTTTACCTCGGGGTCCCCTTGTCTGGTTGAGTGACTCCAGTGTCACACTTGTCTTCCGTTCAACTCTTCAGTTTCATAATCAGCGAGTCAGTACAGGGGTCCCTAACATCTGACGGTCCGGAGAGAAAGATACTTTAAGCGGTCCGTTCTTATGATCTCACCCAACGGTAAGTGAAGGGGTCCCCTAGAAGGACTAAGTCCCTGACTTGGACCAGAGAACGTAACGTCCGTCTAAGAAATGGTAGACTCGGTGGTCCCTTTGTTAGTCTCCAGTTCCCTTTTCTCTGTCCCTCTCGTTCTACACTCGTCCCACCCTCCTGTCTGGGTTCATTACTACGTGAGGATCCAAGTCGGTGTAGCTTCTCCTCGATTTTAACCCAATCATTACTTCCAGTGACCACGACTTCTCCAAATTTCTTGGGACTCCGACCCCACTCTACCCTTAATTCCGGATTTCTTGTAACGACTACTGTAATCTTGGACACCTTACGACAGGGGAGACGAAACGGAACTTTTATATTTGCAATACTCGAAAGGTTTGGTCTATGTATATAAACATGTACATGTCGGTATATATATATTCATATACATATGTATATACACAGACATACACATTTGCGTGTGTAATCATATATAGAATTAAAGGACATTCACCAGACCTGTAGAGTCTCACTACCGATCAGGGGTAAGGTCAACAACCTAATACAAACTAAGGTTGAAACTACATGTACTTCGGTACGTCTACATTGAGTCAAGTCAACGAGTCAGTACAGGTTGAGAAACACTGGGGTACTCAGCGTCGTACGGTCCGGAGGGACAGGTAGTGGTTGAGGGTCTCAAGTGAGTTTGAGTACAGGTAGCTCAGTCACTATGGTAGGTCGGTAGAGTAGGAGACAGTAGGGGAAGAGGAGGACGGGAGTTAGGGAGGGTCGTAGTCTCAGAAAAGGTTACTCAGTTGAGAAGCGTACTCCACCGGTTTCATGACCTCAAAGTCGAAATCGTAGTAAGGAAGGCTTCTTGTGGGTCCCGACTAGAGGAAATCCTACCTGACCAACCTAGAGGAACGTCAGGTTCCCTGAGAGTTCTCAGNTTTCGTAGTTAAGAAACCGCGAGTCGAAAGAAGTGTCAGGTTGAGAGTGTAGGTATGTACTGATGACCTTTTTGGTATCGGAACTGATCTACCTGGAAACAACCGTTTCATTACAGAGACGAAAACTTATACGATACATTCAACCAGTATTGAAAAGAAGGTTCCTCATTCGCAGAAAATTAAAGTGCCGACGATAGTGGTAGACGTCACTAAAACCTCGGGGGTTTTTATTTCAGACTGTGACAAAGGTGACAAAGGGGTAGATAAAGGGTATTTCACTACCCTGGTCTACGGTACTAGAAGTAAAAGACTTACAACTCGAAATTCGGTTGAAAAAGTGAGAGGAGAAAGTGAAAGTAGTTCTCCGAAAAATCAAGGAGAAGTGAAAGACGGTAGTCCCACCACAGTAGACGTATAGACTCCACTAACTATAAAGAGGGTCGTTAGAACTAAGGTCGAACACGAAGAAGGTCGGGTC
>SJYO01055746.1:1969646-1989287 GCA_006410555.1 Capra ibex
CGTCCCACTGTTATATGTCGGAACTACATGAGGAAAAGGATAAACCTTGGTCAGACAACAAGGTACAGGTCAAGATTGACAACGAAGGACTGGACGTATGTCCAAAGAGTTCTCCGTCCAGTCCACCAGACCATAAAGGTAGAGAAAGTCTTAAAACGTGTCAAATAACACTAGGTGTGTCAGTTTTCGAAACCGTATCAGTTATTTCGTCTTTATCTACAAAAAAGACCTTGAGAGAACGAAAAAACTACTAGGTCATCTACAACCGTTAAACTAGAGACCAAGGAGACGGAAAAGATTTTGGTCAAACCTGTAGACCTTCAAGTATCAAGTGCATAACGACTTCGGACCGAACCTCTTAAAACTCGTAATGAAATGATCGCACACTCCACTCACGTTAACATGTCATCAAACTCGTAAGAAACCCTATCGGAAAGAAACCCTAACCTTACTTTTGACTGGAAAAGGTCAGGACACCGGTGACGACTCAAAAGGTTTAAACGACCGTATAACTCACGTCGTGAAAGTGTCGTAGTAAAAAGTCCTAAACTTTATCGAGGTGACCTTAAGGCAGTGGAGGTGATCGAAACAAGTATCACTACGAAAGATTCCGGGTGAACTGAAGTATAAGGTCCTACAGACCAAGATCCACTCACTAGTGTGGTAGCACTAATAGACCCAGTACTTTTAGAAAAAACATGTCAAGAAGACACATAAGAACGGTGGAGAAGAATTATAGAAGGCGAAGAGAATCCAGGTATGGTAAAGACAGGAAATAGCTCGGGTAGAAACGTACTTTACAAGGGTAAGACAACAAAAGAAGATAAAGAAACGTGACTAGCGACTCCTTCCGAAAAAAATAGAGAAGAACGATAAGAAACCTTGGGACGTAAGTCTACAAATATAGAAAGGAAAAGAGGAAACGAAAAACGAAGAGAAGAAAAGTGTCGATAAACATTCCGGAGGGATCTGTCGGTAAAANTCCCACCACAGTAGACGTATAGACTCCACTAACTATAAAGAGGGTCGTTAGAACTAAGGTCGAACACGAAGAAGGTCGGGTCTAAAGAGTACTACATGAGACGTACATTCAATTTATTCGTCCCACTGTTATATGTCGGAACTACATGAGGAAAAGGATAAACCTTGGTCAGACAACAAGGTGCAGGTCAAGATTGACAACGAAGGACTGGACGTATGTCCAAAGAGTTCTCCGTCCAGTCCACCAGACCATAAAGGTAGAGAAAGTCTTAAAAGGTGTCAAATAACACTAGGTGTGTCAGTTTTCGAAACCGTATCAGTTGTTTCGTCTTTATCTACAAAAAAGACCTTGAGAGAACAAAAAAACTACTAGGTCATCTACAACTGTTAAACTAGAGACCAAGGAGACGGAAAAGATTTTGGTCGAACCTGTAGACCTTCAAGTATCAAGTGCATAACGACTTCGGACCGAACCTCTTAAAACTCGTAATGAAATGATCGCACACTCCACTTACGTTAACATGTCATCAAACTCGTAAGAAACCCTAACGGAAAGAAACCCTAACCTTACTTTTGACTGGAAAAGGTCAGGACACCGGTGACGACTCAAAAGGTTTAAACGACCGTATAACTCACGTCGTGAAAGTGTCGTAGTAAAAAGTCCTAAACTTTATCGAGGTGACCTTAAGGCAGTGGAGGTGATCGAAACAAGTATCACTACGAAAGATTCCGGGTGAACTGAAGTATAAGGTCCTACAGACCAAGATCCACTCACTAGTGTGGTAGCACTAATAGACCCAGTACTTTTAGAAAAAACATGTCAAGAAGACACATAAGAACGGTGGAGAAGAATTATAGAAGGCGAAGAGAATCCAGGTATGGTAAAGACAGGAAATAGCTCGGGTAGAAACGTACTTTACAAGGGTAAGACAACAAAAGAAGATAAAGAAACGTGACTAGCGACTCCTTCCGAAAAAAATAGAGAAGAACGATAAGAAACCTTGGGACGTAAGTCTACAAATATAGAAAGGAAAAGAGGAAACGAAAAACGAAGAGAAGAAAAGTGTCGATAAACATTCCGGAGGGATCTGTCGGTAAAACGAAAAAACGTAAAAAAAAGGTACCCCTACCAGAACTAGGGACAGAGGACATGTTACAGTACTTGGAGTCAGGTATCAAGTAGTCCGTGAGATAGATAGTCTAGATCAGGGAATTTAGATAAAGAGTGAAGGAACATATTAGTATTTCCTAAACTAAATCCAGTATGAACTTACCAGATCACCAAAAGGGATGAAAGAAGTTAAAGTCAGACTTAAACCGTTATTCCTCAAGTACTAGACTCGGTGTCAGTCGAGGGACAGAACAAAAACGACTGACATATCTCGAATATTGTCCGTTAAAACCGGAACCTTATACCTTACTTCGTCCCGTTTCCGATTATCTCAAAACGGTTTTCTTACGTTTGTGGTAGAAGGTTGTAGTGTTCTCTTCTGAAATGTGTACCTGTAGTGGTCTACCAGTTGTGGTTTTAGTCTACATTGAGTCCTTCTTGATTTTTCTACTCACTGGAGAAGAACAATGACAACGACAACAAGTCAGTGATTCAGTACAGGCTGAGGAACGTTGTGGTACTTGACGTCGTACGGTCCGGAGGGTCAGGGAGAGATAGAGGGTCTCAAACGGGTTGAAGTACAGGAAACTCAGTCACTAAGATAGGTTGGTAGAGTAGGAGACGATAGGGAAAGAAGAGAACGGAAGTTAGAAGGGGTCGTAGTCCCAGAAAAGGTCACTCAGTCGAGAAACGTAGTTAACCGGTCTCATAACCTCGGAACCGAAGTAGTAGTCAGGAAGGTTACTTACAAGTCAAAACTAAAGGAAGTCCTGACTGACCCAACTAGAGGAACGATAGGATGTAAATGGTCCTATGTTATTTAAGAGTTGGTCCCTGTGGTAACAGACGAAATGTGGTAATGATAAGTTTTTCTAACAATTCATATTATCTTTGATGTAGGTACACAAACAAACATAAACCCTAAGTCGATTAATAATAGGACAAGTCGCTTAATGTTTATCGACTCTTTTATTTTCTTTGATTTCCGTTTCATCTTTTCCTTTCTGTAGGACATAGGACGTAGTTTGTATCTGACCGCTAAGCAAAGAATGTACTATCATATGTACAAAGTTACGGTAAGAGACCATGTGCCCCTTCTAGGTCGTTCTACTATACCCCACCCTCCACCCTTCCCCCAAAGTCCTAACCCTTGAGTACATGTGGGTACCGCCTAAGTACAGTTACATACCGTTTTGATTATGTCATAACATTTCGTTTTATTTCATTTTTATTTTTTAAAATTTATCTTTTTTTTCTTTCTTTTCCTTTCTGTATGGGTAAACTTACGTCTCAAGGTTTCTTATCGTTCCTCTCTATTCTTTCCGAAGGAGTCACTAGTTACGTTTCTTTATCTCCCTTTGTTATCTTACCTTTTCTGATCGCTAGAGAAGTTCTTTTAATCTCTATGGCTCCTCGTAAAGTACGTTTCTACCCGTGTTGTTTCCTGTCTTTGTCACACCTGAATTCTCTTCGTCTTCTATAATTCTTCTCCATCGTTCTTATGTGTCTTGATATGCTTTTTCTAGAAGTACTGGGTCTATTGGTACTACCACACTAGTGGGTGGATCTCGGTCTGTAGGACCTTACGCTTCAGTTCACCCGGTCGACTCGACGAAGCTCAGGATTTTCTACTACGACACTTTCACGGTGTGAGTTATACGGTCGTTTATATCTTTTGAGTCGTCACCGGTGTCCTGACCTTTTTCAGTCAAAAGTAAGGTTAGGGTTTCGTCCCGTTACGGTTTTTTACAAGGCTGATAGTGTGTTAACGTGAGTAGAGTGTGCGATCGTTTCATTACGAGTTTTAAGAGGGTCGGTCCGAAGTTGTCATACGCTTGGCACTTTGAAGGTCCACAAGTTCGACCTAAATCTTTTCCGTCTCCTTGGTCTCTAGTTTAACGGTTGTAGGTAACCTAGTAGCTTTTTCGTTCTCTTAAGGTCTTTTTTAAGATGAAGAAGAAATAACTGATACGGTTTCGGAAACTGACACGCTTCACTTCACTTCAGCGAGTCAGCACAGACTGAGAAACGCTGGGGCATCTGACATCGGATGGTCCGAAGAGGTAGGTACTCTAAGATGTCCGTTCTTATGACCTCACCCAATGGTAGAGGAAGAGATCCCCTAGAAGGGCTGGGTCCCTAGTTTGGACCCAGAGGACGTAACCTCCGTCTGTGAAATTCGAGACTCGGTGTCACTTCGTGAAACTGACACATCTAGTGTTGTTTAACACCTTTTAAGAAGTTATCCACCCTTATGGTCTGGTGGAATGGACAGAGGACTCTTTAGACGTACGTCCAGTTCTTCGTTGTCAATCTTGACCTGTACCTTGTTGTGTGACCAAGGTTTGACCCTTTCCTCATGTAGTTCCGATATATAACAGTGGGACGAAAAAATCGAATATACGTCTCATGTAGTACTCTTTGGGGTCCGACCTACTTCGTTAACTTTGTCACTCTCTGAAATAAAAGAACCCGAGGTTTTAGTGACGTCTCCACTGACGTCGGTACTTTAATTTTCTGCAAACAAGGAACCTTCTTTTCGATACTGGTTGGATCTGTCGTACAATTTTTCGTCTCTATAACGAAACGACTGTTTCCTGGTAGATCAGTTTCGATACCAGAAAGGTCATCAGTACATGCCAACACTCTAAACCTGATATTTCTTTCGACTCGCGACTTCCTAACTACGAAAACTCGACACCACAACCTCTTCTGAACTCTCGGGGAACCTGACGTTCCTCTAGGTTGGTTAGTTAGAATTTCCTTTATTTAGGACTTATAAGTGACCTTCCGGAGTACGACTTCGACTTCGAGGTTACGAAACCGGTGGACTACGCTTCTTGACTGAATAACCTTTTCTGGAACTACGACCCTTTCTAATTTCCGTCCTTCTCTTCCCCTGCTGTCTGCTACTCTACCAATCTACCGTAGTGGCTGAGTTACTTGTACTCAAACTCATTCGAGGCCCTCAGCCAGTATCTGTCCCTTCGGACCACACGACGTCAGGTACCCCAGCGTTTCTCAACCTGTGTTGACTGACTGACATAACTTTACTTGATTACTAGTTGGACTGTAGTAGTAAATGAAAGAAGGACTCGTGTCTTACCCGAGATTGTGTGGTCGAAACGGTAAAGTAAGAGAAGTAGTATTTCGGTTCGTGGGGCGTTTCAGCGAATCCTCCGTCCAGAAGACGATGTCCCTCGGGGTGACGTCCTCCACAGGGGACTCTCATAACGGGGACTTCTATCTTTCGCGGGACCTCTTCCACCGACTCCACCTGTACGACCGCACTGCGTCGAACAAAGTCGAGACGTCGTGTGGTCCATGGTTCCGTTTCCGTCCTTTCGCTCCGGTCGGCACCGGGAACCGAGGGCCCAGAGGACGTCCGTGAGGGGAAGGGAGCCACGTCGCAACATAACAACAACACAATCAGTGAGTCAGCACAGTTGGGAAACACTAGGGTACCTGGTATCGGGCGGTCCGAGAAGACAGGTACCCTGAAAGGTCCGTTCTTATGACCTCACCCAACGGTAAAGGAGGAGGTCCCCTAGAAGGTCTGAGTCCCTAGTTTGGGTGCCGAGGACACAGAGGACGTAACCGTCCTTTCAAGAAATAGAGTGACCCCTTTCCGTTCCCTGTGTGCCTCGACACTTTACCTCCAAGTGTCGTAAACGTGAAGAGTGTTATATCGTGGAAACCGGAGTGCACCTTTTTTAAAATTTAATGTAACCACCAACTCTTATTTCTAAAAAGTGGAAAAGAAAAAAATTTTCACAACTGTCTGTGAAAATTATGCCTTGGAGGATCGGGTCCGACGGAAACACTTAGTGTGGTACGTCATAAAACACATAGGCAAACAAGTCCCTAATTCGGACTTATTACTATGTCCTTTTTAGTCACCCTGCTGTTGTTTACCCTGTCGAGGGGTAGAGGACAGTCAGTAGTAGTCCTCTCTTACGTCGGGTGAACAAGTCTATACACTTTTAGTGAAGTCTTCTCAAAAGGAGTACATTGTTTAATAGGACCTTCCTATAGTTCCGAGGTAACAAAAAATAAAGTTACAGTATTCACTTCGGAGTTTCTTTACAGTCACTGTCGGATACTTTTAAGGATGTACAGGGTCGTCAAAACCACGGAAGTGCCGTCACTATTTTTAGTGAAACAAGGGACCAAACCTCGGCGCCCTTTTTAGTTTGGTAACACCTCTAATGAATTTTAAGGTGACACGGACGGGGTAAACGGGTTTCTTACAATTCTTAAACGTCGACAACGAGGGTGCTTTCCAAAGATTGACTTCGTCGCCGACGACAAAGTGTGTGTCGACACCAATTAAACTCGACTTCTACAAAATTAACGGAAACACAGCTCTAAATAATTTATTGTAAACTCTCCTTGTTTTTAATATTATCAGTTTAATCCTCCTACGACTTTCTTCTTTTATTAACTTTACGTCGTAAAAACGGGATATTCGGTTCCGACTTTTATAGAAAAAGGTGTACTGACCGAAGGTCGGAAGGAGTTCTTTGTCAGAGATCCATTTAGGTCGGTGTCTCCGGGAGACCCCACGACGGTCTCGGACCGGGAAACAAAGGGAGGGAGGAATAGACCTTCGTGAAGACGGGTCTCACCGGGAGGGAACAAGGGTGAGAGGTAGGGACAATAGAGTCCTCAGTACCACGACGATCGTAGTCGACCGTTAGTCGGAGAGGACGATTCACCAGACGTAATAAAAAAGCTCGGAGACATTAACGACAAAAGGATCATGTAGAGCCGGTGGTACTGTTATGTCGCTCGCGAGGCTTGGGAAGGGTAAACCAGTTCTCGTCGAGATGTTTACTCGTCTTCAGTTTCGCGCCTGTAAAGGACCTAAGCGACGGTTCCGTTTTGTCTCCCTCACTCTCCGGGAAGGTGATTACTCCCCGGTGTTCATAACGGGGAGTTCTCCAAACAACGGTCAACAAGGCTCTTTCCTCAAAACTTCTACTTCTCTCCGGTCTGTCCTTTTAATGTCTTGTTCAACGTTCACGAGTGATGGTACGACTTTGGAGTTAGCACAAAATGTAAAGCCACAATGTATAAAGGAAAATTGGCCCTTTAGGAGGTTCGCAATTCTTCGTGGATGGTACCGGTCCATGACACATCTACGACACCCCGTCTTCCAGATCACCTTCTGGATCTGGTTCACATTCTGTCCGGTTCCCGTGGGTTCACCCCCAATGTAGTGAGTGGGGTCCTCTCCACTCCACCTGTCCGACTAAGGACGACCTTCCGTCTTTGTAACCTAGGTCTGGGTACCCTACTTCTCTCAGGACTATCTCATCTTTCACCTTCGGCAGGTCTTACTCCTGTCCTTTTCGTTTGTGTGTAACCTTTTGATATAGAACTACGGATACCAAGGTGACTATGTTAAGGGAGTTTTACTGTTTTAATATATGCCTAAATCACCAACGGTCTCCAATTCCTACCTCCCCAACACACACATCTCTCTTCACCCACACCGATATTTTCCTGTCGTATTCCCTGAGACCGTGACTCCCCTTACAAGATGAAGACATAATGTAGTCACGATTATGAGACCAACACTATAATACTACACTACATCAACACCTTTTACAGTGGTGATCCCCTTTACCATTTCCTAAGTACCCTAGAGAGATATAATAAGAATGTTTACACTTATACGTTAATAGAGTGTTAATCTTTTCACAAAAAAGTTCATACAGAACTACTTTCCTGTCAGACACCAACCTGTCCAGTCACAACCCACTCCTATTCTTTACATCTTTTTTCATCCTCTCCGATTTACCTTGATCGAGGATCTTCGATGTTTACGGTGAGATTCGTCAACCTCTTTCCCTTCGGTGTCTTACGAGACGTCAACCCTTCACTGTACGAAAAGTCCGTTTAGTAGGACGAGTACCCAGACGACCTAGGGTTTCGGAGTGGAAAACGGGGTGTGTCTCCGTCCTACGGACGACATGTAATTCTCGTTCTCCTGGACTTTGCACCGTCCGTTTGGACCCACGTCGTCGGTTTACTCCTCCCTTGTGGAGAGTCTCGGTCTCAAGTCCGAAGTTTAGGATCTGAACGATAAATGAATGGGTACGGTGGATTCTGTCAATTGAAGAAACACTGAGACGAAGGGGTAGACATTTTACCCTTATTATGGTTACAGACGGAGAGAAGTCTAATAAATTTTAATTATGTGTACATCACGAATCTTGTCACTGGTCATGTCATTCGTGAACCGTTTTCAATCGATAACTATAAAAAATTCCACATTTTAGAACGTTGAACCACACCCTCTGTTCCTTTCTTAGTCCTACATTACAAGTAGTTTCCTTATACCCTCTAGGACTCATAATCATCGATCTTTTGTTATCTTTTTAAGTACGACTGCCTGTAAGACATTTTATTGATAAATATTAGAAGGTTGCACAGTTACTTTATGTCTCCTTGACCGGGTATACCTTCTTCTGGTCTTCTGTACTGTTGATTTCCGTCGTGCACTAAGATTTGAACTGGGTGACCGAAGTCTCCTGTAATGACTCTACTAAACCCTGTTAAGGTGACTGTACACTTATTCCAGGTTTCTACATCAATATATCCTCCTACGCGAACCGAGGAACAGACCTCCTTTACTGTAATTTCACAAGAGATTGCTACTCCGTAGTCCAACCGTCGACTGATAGTTTACAAAGCTTTTCAAGAAACATGAGTATTGAGCAGACATTGAAATACTAATAAATTTTTACTTTTGTTAAAAAAAGAAAAATTTAGAACAAAATTAAAGATCAACTTCCTTTTAATGTCATACATAACCAAAGACGGTATATGTATACATATGGTAACGAGGTAACGACGGGACTTGGACCCAAGTAGTCATGGTAGAAAGATCTAGGGTATACATACGTAGTGATATACTATAAACACCTTTGGTAAAAAATAACTTCACTCAACCTTATGTTGCAACACAATCAAAGTTCACGTGTCGTGTCACTAAGTCAAAAGTATATATAAACAGACAAGAAAAAGTCTAAGAAAAGGGAATATCCAATAATATTTTATAACTCATCTCCAGGAATACGATATATCATCCAGGGACAGCCAATAGATAAAATATATATGATCACACACATACAAATAGGGGTTGAGGATTAAATAGGGAGAGTGGAACGGAGAAACCATTGGTATTTAAACTTTTGTTGACTAAAATTTTCATCACCGATTGTTGGTGTTTAATTTCTGACACCGAACAAATCCACGTTGTGGGATTAAGGGTTTCAATCAGTGTCACCCAGAATTAACAAAGACACAGTCCTAAATAGGTTTGACGGCATGAGAAGTAAACTATATCGTTTTACGATAATTAGATTTATAAACACTTATTTCATTGACACAGATCTAATTTAGTTTTAACGAACGTAATAAAAGACTTAATGTCTTTGTTTTTCATTGCCGATCGGAAAAAACTCACCAGTGGTATATAGTCCGTGACACCAGGGACGAAACGAGTACTCGTCTAAGTTCCGGGGTCCTTTAAATAGACGACTCGCACAGGTGGTTTAACCTTGACACCTGGGAGGGGACGCGGGAGACGTGAGGAGGGGTGATCTGGTGGACATCACTGACGACAACAGACATTGTGAGAGACGGGAGGTACCTGTGTTAGAAACTCCCGCTCCAGTCACAGGACAAGTGGTGACATGGGTGCCGAGGGTGGTGCGGGGGTCATCTAGTCGTCCCGAGTCCGGCGTGACCGCCTAGTTCGTGACTTTGGACGAGTGACACACTGATGTCGGGGCTTGTCCCGCGGTCTAAACCCTACCTACAGACTGGGTACTGGAGAAAAGATCCACCGGGTCCGAGACCGTTTCCGTGTGTCACACCTTTCGACCGCCTTTTTATACCTAAATGTGTAGAGAGCTGACCGCTCGAGGACGCCTTACTCGACAGTAGTCCTAGACTTTCTTCGTTCAACTAGTCTCTGTAGTGCCGTGCACCTCTCGACCATGGGAGTCATTCGTTGTCGACGGAAGAGACCACCCTCTCTAGACCTTCATAACGGTAATTAGATTCGAAGTCTTTGTTTCTTTGAGTTTTTCCTGTTACGACATAAAACAAAGAAAATTGTTAGGTCTCCGTCCGTCCTCCAGGTGTCGCCTCCGGGTAGACGGACTGGTTCAACGGGTCCGGGACCAAGGAAGACAGAACAACGAGACGGTCAGGGAACTTACATTGGATAAAGTATGAAAAAGGATCTTAACCAGGGACGAAATCTCAATTTTCGAAGTTTCGTCTTTACTAGAACCACGTCGTCTTGGATCTAGATCTTAATCAACAACAAACCAACGATTCGGCACACGTTGAGAAAAGCTGGGGCACCTGACGTCGTACGGTCCGAAGGGGCAGGAAGTGGTAGAGGACCTCGAACGAGTTCGAGTACAGGTAACTCAACTACTACGGTAGGTTGGTAGAGTAGGAGACAACGGACGAAGAGGAGGAGGGGAGTTAGAAAGGGTCGTAGTTCCAGAAAAGGTTAATCAACCGAGAAGGTTATTCCACCGGTTTCATAATAACATCGAAGTTGAAGTCGTAGTCAGGAATGTTACTTATAAGTCCTAACTAAAGGAAATCCTAACTGACTAAACTAGAGAAACGTCAGGTTTCCTCAAATCTTTGGAGACTTTTTGTCTTTTATTACAGAACCAGAGTAAGACTCTCCATATTACCGTAATTGTACTTTAGACAATAGAAGGAACCCATCGACTTCTTATAGGGAAAATAAATACAAAAAAACAACAAAAGTTCAGTGATAGGTATAGACTCTCCGACCTACGGTGCCCATAGTATTTTGTAAGTAGGGAAGGTTTGATTGAGAGCGTGATCCGAGACATCAGTCCCGTACGGTCACGTCGGGGATAATCGATTCTCTCGAAGAGCGAAGGAGAAATTGGTCGACGTCAGACAAAGGGTGGACCTTCGGTTTACCAAGAGTTTTTCCTTTGTCTGGTGACGTCAATAGAGAAAAGAAAGAAAAAGAAAAAAGGAATTCGAAACCTCTACATAAATAATTAGACAAATGAATATAACCGGTGTGACCCGGAAGCAACGAAAGACTCCTGAAAGAGATCAAAGTCGCTCATCCCCGATGAGAAACAACGTCACGAATCCAAAGAGGAGCGCCACCGAAGAGAACACGTCGTGTCGGAGATCCGAAAGCTCGAAGTCATCAACGGCGTACACCGGAGTCATCACCACCGAGTTTCCGGGATCTCGCGTGTCCGAAGTCATCAACACCGCGTGTCCGAATCAACGAGGTTCCGTTCACCTTAGAAGGACCTGGTCCCTAACTTGGATACAATGGACGTAACCGGCCGCTTAAGGATAGGTGAGATGGTGGTTCCTTCAGGACATCAACGGAGAATTGTCCGGAGGAAGACGGGTGAGAAAAAGGGGATGTCAAATGAGAAAAGTGTCGTCGGTCTCACTAAAGAATTTTTGTAAATAGGGGGAAGGGTCTTGGAAGGTTGTCGAGGAGTGGTGTAAAACTTCCTTTAGGTCTCTGAAAGGGTACCGAGACCTGAGGTCGAACGAGAGGTTACGAGAAAAGGTACTGAGAGTATAAAGGAGAGTGGGTTGGGTGTGGGGGTAAGAAGGAGGGTGTCCGGTCTGACGAGGACGGAGACCCGGGAACGTAACAGACAAAGGAGTCGGACTCACGGGAAGAAAGTATGTACGTATATCGAACGAGGAAATGAAGTAGGTCTAGAGATGAATTTATAGTGGCAGATAGTTTCTCCGGACGTATGGGGTCGATTTTTGTCGTGGAGAGTGTTAGACGAAGAAGACTAGACGAAATTAAAACAAGGATCATCAGAAGAGACTAATAAAAATATATAAATGAACAAGTAGATCATAGATAAAAAGTGATTTTATATTTGAAGTACTCCTAAATTAAGTAATAATAGATCCCTATCTAAGACTGACGAGAAACACTATCAATGTAAGGGGTCGGGGACGACTTTCAGTTTCCATCGGTCCCTGGGTCTCTTGTGTTCCTTAAGGGGGGTAAACCCATCGACCATCGAACAAAAGATATTCGTGTTCAATTTAGTTTTAAAAATTGTTTCACTATAACGATCTTTACGATGAAGTACAGATGACTTTCAGATGAGTTCAGTCACGTATAGGACAGTTTAAAATGTTTTATAAATGACCTTTTTTTTTAGTTGTGACTCCGTGTAAAATATGGTACAAAACAGATCAAAATTTAAGGTAACCCGGATTAAGTTCCTCACGATGACGAACTTTATGTCTTGGTATAAAGTGGGTTAAATTCTATGGTAATAAAAATCCGTTGGGGGGTTTTGAAATTGGTAATTTTAAATGGTCATTCTTTTTTGTAGTTGTCTGAAACTGGGTCATGGCTAACATTTTATGGATGGTCAGGCTGTCTGTAATTTTAACCCACCACCCCCCGACTCTAAATGTCAACTACTTTATGTCCTGTAACGGTAGGTGACAATTAGATTGATCGCGTAAAGAGGGGGAACGGTACTACCCTACCAACCCTCTGGAAACCATTGAGGTACGACGAGACACCTTCTCAGACTTAGGACTGGCGAGAGGGAGACGAGGTCCCGTAGTAAGACCTCGAGGACTTCCTCCGGTACCACCGGTCGGAGTCGTTGTGGTTCCCGAAGGACTAACTGCCGATAGGAGCCCTTCACTTCGTTCCTCTTCTCAAACCTGCATCCCACTCATAACGATACCTCTAGTAGGGTCTTCTGTTTATCCCCTATAGCACCTTCGACTCCCTTATTTAAGTTTCAGACAGTTAAGATAAGTTATTTTGAAAGATAATGTTTACCGTCTTTAAGTCGTTTTTTTCACCCCCCGCACATCCCACCCCTACGACACCATATAAATAACAAGTTCATTGATTTTGCAGGTTCCCGTCAAGTGTGAAATCACCTAAGTACATAAGTTTAAACAAACAGTCAGTAGACTGAAACAGGTAAAGAACCTAAAAGAAACGTAACCGGAGTAAAAGAAGGACAATCTCCGTATAAGACAGTAGATTCACTGTGGGGTTTTCACAAAGATAAGAGGTCGCCCAGGTCGTTTTTTTTTCTTGGGTCCCAAAACAAAGTAATAGGACCTAACAGTGCAGGACCCGGGAAGTGACTTGATTAGTGACACCTAATAGGTCCCTATAGGACCAAGTCGGACCTCCTGGTCCCGTTTCTACCCTCCTTTCCTCCCTTTTACCCATGGTGGGGACTTGGTGTGCCTGACTCTTTCCCTTCCCTTAATGGACTTCTGTCTATCCTACGAGAATCTTCTTCCGTCCCTCTTGTCTACGACCTGTCCGTTTTAGTCTATGTACGGCTTCCGGGTGGGGGAAGTGACCCTCCGGTGAGTGTCCTCTTATCGTCACTCACTTTTTATAACGGTAGTAAATATCTTGGATGAGACCCGACTCAGGACACGATGTACGAACGTATGTAATAGAGATTAAACAGGGAGAATACGTTTGTTCTCCCTTTGTTGACAGGGGCAAACAATTTGTTTCTGAGATGTCGGATGTTCTTAATTATAAATATATCTCTAGAGAAATCTGATCAAAATTTTATAAAATAATGTATTAAAGGAAACTATGTAAAAATTATTGGAAAATCTATCTCTTTCCCCCCATAAAGAAGTACCATTTACACTACTTAATTCGGGTCTCTCCAATTCACTGAACGGGTGTCAGTGTGTCCATCACAGATGAGTAACCATTCATCGTTGATGGCCATCCTGATTCCAAACCCCCCGGGTAGAGGTAGATGGAAATTGAAGTCACAACTAACTATCCTTGACATGGAAATACAGAGGACCTCCAATGACATTGGAGAAAAACTCGGAGACAAAATTAAAGGAATCTACCGTAGATTTATGAATTTCCTGTCAACGATTGGGAGGGAACGTAAAGGATTAACGTTAGTCTTAGTTTCTTTTTGAAAGAACAGGATCAACCGTTCACATCGGGACTGGGGGTTCCGACTGAAGGAAGCAGAGTCGAGTCCTCGGAAACAGTTCTATCCGCACTCGTCTCTCTTTACCTAAATACACGTTTCGGACCCTGACACCGTCAAGGTCCATCAAGAAATCTTAAGTGTGTGGTCTTAAGATTACTCGAAAAAGGGTGGTTTGTTTGATGAAATTCTCGAGTCTGAAACTATATTAGTTGGTGAAAAAAATGCTTTACTACAATCCTCCTAGCAAAATCCAAAAAAAACCACCGAGTCTACCATTTCTTAGACGGACGTAACGTCCTCTGTTGTCCAAGTTAGGGACACAGTCCTTCTAGGGGACCTCTTCCAGTACCGGTGGGTGAGGTCATAAGGTACCTGTCTTTTAAGGTTCCTGTCTCTTCGGACCACCCGATGTCAGGTACCCTAACGTTTCTCAACATGTGTCGACTCACTGATTGAAATAAAAATAAAAAAAATGTTTTACCTTAACCCTCCTAAGATCACAAAAAAATTTTAGTGTCATTACAAAATGGTACAAGACGTATAAATATCTTATAGTTTAAATGGTAGAATTGATTACGATGCACAGATTAAGTCTGTACACTTCACATAAACATGACAATACGTCGGTTAGAGATGTTGCAAATGGTAGAACGTTTTGACTTCGAGATGAGAGAAACTTGTTATTGAGGGGTGAAGGGACAGGAGAGTCAGGGACCTTTGTGACAAGTGAGAGACAGAAATACTTTACTGGCGATGAGATGCATGGAGTGAATGTACCTTAGGCTGTGTAAACAGGACAGTGACCGAATAAAAAGTGAATCGTATTACAGGAGTTCCAAGTAAGGACAACATCGTATACAATTTTAAAGGAAGGAACAATTCCTACTTATTATAAAACGAATAGGTAAGTAAGTAACTACCGATGAACCCAATGAAGGTGAAACCCGGACAACATTAATTACGACGATACTTGCACCCACATGTTTATCGAGAAGTTCTGAGACGAAAGTTGAGAAACCCCATATATGTGCCTTCATTTTAACGACCTAGTATACGATTAAGATAAAAATTAAAACCCCCCTTAGTTATGTATGTGTATGTATGACAGTCGGTATCACCGACTTGGTAAAATGTAAGGGTGTTTGTTACATATTCTCAAAGTCAAAGAGGCGTAGGAGTAGTTGTGTATAACAGACAAAAAAAGTCTCCATGGTAGGATTACCTATAGTGACACTAAAACCAAACGTAAAAGGATTACTAATTACTTCGACTCGGAGAAAAGTACACGAGTGACCGGTTAATATAATTATACAGAAGAAACTTCTTACAGATGGATTCAGAAAAAGGACTAAAAATTGACCCAACAAACCCAAAACAACAGCTCAACTACCAACGGAGAAGTGAGACAACTAACACAGGAAATTACGTGTCTTCAAATATTAAAAATATATTTGGTTAAATAGATAAAAACGAAAACAGAGGACGCGAAAACCACGACACAGGTTCTTTAATAACGGTTTAGGTCACAGCACTTCTAAAAGGGGACAAAAGAAGATTCTTAAAACATCAAAAGCGAGGATGTAAATCGTGAAATTAGGTAAAACTGGATTCAAAACATATACCATATTGTGTTCCTAGGTTGAGGTAAGAAACTTACATCTATTTGTCAACAGGGTTGTGGTAACAGACTTTTCTGAAAAAAAGCGGTGACTTACCAGAACCATAGGAACAGTTGTTAGTAAACTGGTATATACACTCTCAAATAAAGACTCGAGAGATAATATAAGGTAACTAGATTTAATGACTGAAATACGGTCATGGTGTCATAAAACTGATGACACCGAAACATTATTCCGAAATTTAGTTCTTCACACTCGGGAGGTTGAAACAAGAAAAGTTCTAACGAAACCGATAAGTCCCAGGGAACTCTAAGGTGTTCTTAAAATCCCGTTTTAATAGAAATAAAGACATTTTTTTTTTTTTTTTGTTCGGAAACCTTGAAACTATCTCTAACACAATTTGGACATCTAGTGAAACCGTCATAACTTCAGAATTGTAGAATTGTCATAATTCAGAAGACACCTGACAGAATGTAAAAACAAGACTAGATCGGTCGTAATAAAACCCCCGAGGTTTTAGTGACGTCTACCACTGACGTCGGTACTTTAATTTTCTGTGAATGAGGAACGTTCTTTTCAATACTGGTTGGATCTATCGTATAAGTTTTCGTCTCTGTAATGAAACGACTGATTCCAGACAGATCAGTTCCGATACCAAAAAGGATACCAGTACATACCTACACTCTCAACCTGGCACTTCTTCCGACTCGCGGTTTCTTAACTACGAAAACTTGACACCACAACCTCTTCTGAGAACTCTCAGGGAACCTGACGTTCCTCTAGGTTGGTCAGGTAAGACTCCCTCTAGTTGGGACCCTAAAGAAACCTTCCTTACTACGATTTCGACTTTGAGGTCATGAAACCGGTGGAGCACACTTCTCAACTGAGTAATCTTTTCTGAGACTATGACCCTCCCTAACCCCCGTCCTCCTCTTCCCCTGCTGGGTCCTACTCTACCGACCTACCGTAGTGACTGAGTTTCATACACTCAGACTCACTTGAGGCCTTCTACCACTACCTGTCCCTCCGGACCGCACGACGTTAAGTACCCCAGCGTTTCTCAGTCTGTGCTGACTCGTTGACTTGACTTGACTTGACTCGGTCGTAGATCCAGCACTTGATCAGAGGACCCTTATGAGACTTATTGACTCCTTATTTCCGTAGAAAGGACGTGGTGAAGTCTTAATCCCGACACATTTAGGTTCCCCACTCCTCTTTAAGTCTTTTCTCCTTCCACACTGACCCGGGTACTCCCCGAGGGACGACTCACCCCTAACCGGTAAAACATTTGTAATTTTGTGTTCCCTCGTTTTGGAATTTTCCCCCCTCCCCCTCTACTCACGATTTCCGGAGGGTAGTCGTTACAACTGACTCCAAGTCCGAAGTTCTACCGACATGGGGTGGTCCTATAAAGTGTGAACTGGAACGGACACTTGAATTCCAGGTTTTCAGGTCCCAGAAATCCTCCCAGTCCTGTCCAGTACTTGAACGAACCTCCACGACCCCTTTTGTAGGAAAAGTTACAGAAGAAAAATTAACGAGAGTCACCATCATCTGAAAAGAAGACTTTGGGGGTTTACCGGTTCACACTATTTATTCTACATCCCATTTTTATTCGTAGCAAAAACAGTTGACGACGACGACGACGAAGTCAGCACAGGCTGAGACACGCTGGGGTATCTGATGACACACGTTTGTTGTTTTAATACAAGAAATAAGAGGAAAGAAAAGAATGAAATAAGATTGAAAAGATTAACCATTCATTCTTGAGTTTAGTAGGTATGTCAGAAGGACTACATTTCGTTTTGAAGGTAGGGGTGATACCCGGGGTGAGTCTGTCCAAAATCCTTCACAGTCTCTTCTCCGTGACTGTGAGGATTGATCTTGAATTCTCACTCTTTCTCAGTGGTTACACTATTTACGCATCAAAGTTAGTTACGATTTTAAGTACATCGGTAACGATTTTATATGTTCACGGGATCGGTTACTGGAAGTTCACTCTACAGATACTTCTGTCAGAAAGTGCAAGATGTCCGTGTTTAAGTGGCTCTAGTTCGTACTAGAACTAAATAGGGACCTATGTCGTTAAATCCTCTAAGATTATAGTTAAGTCGAGTACACTCCTCTTGTGTACGACGGGAGGTTTTGTTTGTGGACGAAATTTGGACTGGTCTACTTGTTTCTACGTCTACGATGTTCGTGTCTTACTCGGCGACAACTAAGTGAATACGGGAGTTCCCTGGGGTAGTAAACATGTCGTGGGAGGTTTAATTGTCGTTCGTTGAGTAAACTTTAAACCGTTTCTGTTTATGTCTACTTGTTAAAGTGGGGTCTCTAAGTCTCATTAGTCGGACCAACCCTCGTGTCACTCACAAGGAACACATGGATAGTCCGGACGTTGAGACAAACTTCGGGTAAGTCCGGACACCTACCAAAGGGTTGAGTGTTTGTAGAGTCGTCGGAGAGATATAAGGTCTCTGACTACATGGACTACGAACCCTGGTAGACAACGACTTTTTTTAGGTCAAATCAATCAGTCCGACTACGAAAACGTATGGACATCGAAGAACGAGACTCTCCGTCCAGGAAACTCCTAGACGAACCGATACTGTGATGATTTCCGGTTTACGATTGAGTACAGGCATCGAATCCCGATTCAGACATACACTAAGGAGACAATGGTGGGATAGAAGACAAGGGTTCGGACCAAAATGGGGGTCACTCAGTTTATAGACACGGAAATCATAGGTCGTTTCGTATTCCCTTTCAACAGACAGACACACATACACACACACACACACGTACACACACTTTCTCTTTCTCTCCATTATATCTCCTCAACCCCAAAGATTGGTGTAGGGGTAGAGAGTGGTGTAAACACTTGAGGACCAATATCACTGAAGCACAAGTGACTGGATATAAGTCTCGGACCAAAGTATACAGGTACTGTTCAGTAAATTGATATGTACCAAGTTAAAGGAGGAGATATTTTATATCTAACTTTTATCGACCCGAAGGGACGACCGAGTCATCATTTCTTAGACGGACGGTCACTCCCTCTGCGTCCAAACTAGACACCAGACCCTTCTAGGTGACGGTGTTTCGTCGTTTCGGGGACGCGTACCGATAGTTCGGACACGAGATCTCGGGTCTCGACGTCGATGACTGTGGGTACTCGAGATCTCGAGTGTGAGTCTCTGTTCTCTTTGGTGACGTTACTCTTCGGGTACGTGGCTTTGCTCTCTCCTTGGAGTTGAGTGGTGTTGATCTCTTTTCGGACGCGTTGACTTTTTTGGGTCTAGTCGGTTTTTATTTATGTATTTATTGTAATAAAAAATTTTTTCTTTTATTTATGGAGGTTGATGATATTTTTTTTTCTTTAGAACGGTAAACGTTGTTGTATCTATGTAGATCTCCTAATAATACGATATATTCAGTCTGTCTCTTTCTGTTTATGACATACTATAGTGAATACACACTTTATTTTTTTGTTTGTTTGTTTTACTTTGTTTTTATTTGAGTATCTACGTCTCTTGGTTACCCTCCAAAGGTCTTCCATTCCTCACCCCCTTACCCGTTTGGAGGTCGATATATTATTTATTCAGTGTACTTACATTATAAGTCGTATCTCTTATATTAGTCATTATAACAAAAAAAATTAATTAAAAAAAATAAAAAATTTAAAATTTTAGAAATTAAGAATGTACGCAAGGGTTTGTACTTGAGGGGAGGGTGGAGGGAGGGGTGTTGTAGAGAGACCCAGTAGGGGTACGTGGTCGGGGTTCGTTCGACGTGGGATGCAGTCTGTACCTGACCGCTAAGTTAAGAATGTACTGTCATATGTACAATCTTAAGGGTAAGAGGGTTTAGTAGGGTGGGAGAGGGAGAGGGAGACTCAGGTTTT